>OMNM01064154.1:5885-18201 GCA_900302745.1 Parablennius parvicornis | reverse complement strand
ATTCAGTCTGAGTAATGAAATGATTAAAAAAGCATCCAATTGAGCACGAGCTCAGCTCCGAGTCTATTTACATAATCAAGCAGCATAATTGAAATGATGCCTCGGTCAAGTCGACCTGGATGTGGCAGAAAAGTTCAAATGAAGGTTCACTTGTTACACAGTTTTCTAATAATGTGAAATCACACCTCGTTTTCAGTGATCGTCTGCATGGGTAATAACTTGTGGAGAACACACGATTATTCCTGCCATTATTTTAATTTACACAGAGCAATTTGTAAGACTGACACCAAACTGCAAGCAGCTCTTCACCTCTCAACTGTCTCTGTTCATTTTTAATTAAGTAATTTTTAATAATTTATAAATAACATAATAAACTCCACACAGAAAGGTTCAGAAGCCCAGACTGAAACTGTGGATCATCTTTACAAATTAAAACAAGCTTTGGTGTAATAGTTTCAGTCTATACATGAAGACTCATTAAAAAAAACATGAAGTGAAAAAGTAGCCACCGTCTCCACACTACTGTTGATAAAAGAATATTATGTGTATCAGTGTGGTGACAGCACTTTAATCAATAGCAGCGACATGATCAGGAGTCAACTTTTATCAAAGTCTTTGGGTAAGAAACTGAATTGTATTTCCTCTATTTCTCAAAAACTGTACCAACACTATGAATTGAAGTTACTTGCATTTTGCACAAGAAACACAGGGAGTCTTAGCATTCAGTCATAAATATATACATTATTTATCATCGACTGCACCAGGAAAAATCTACAGAAATATGGTGATAAAGTACAAATGTCTCAAAGTTGGGATAAAAAAAACTAACTATAGAAACATAAGAAATTCATCTGAAACTTAGTAAATATCTGTGTCTATACTGTTAAAGGAGCTTTTGTTAAAGTGTGGTAATCACAGACTTTATCAACACCATTTCTAAGTACAGCACACAGCTGAAGTACCATCATGCCAGCGGGGACATGCTGACCTTATTGGCATGTTGTTTAACCTCAAAAGTAAACATAATTAGGTACCACGAGTACAAAGCTTAAACCTCAAACAGAATGCCGTTGAGCGTCGCCGCCCCGGCACTTATTAACCTCATTGCACCACGAAAAATGTCCCCTGGTTACACTCGCCATGTCACGTAGGCTTTTTTCTGAGAAGGTTCAGGTTAGGCCTGGTAATTCTCTCTCTTTGAAACACAACCGAACACACATATGTTCTCAAACCCTCCCACCAGTACACCGTAAACACGGCATACAGGCCACACATGTTCTCCCACGCTCAGTCTGCTGATTTACACATGACAGATCCTGAGACAAGTAGGTGCCAGGCGACTAACAAGCACACTCAGACAATAGAGCTCCGTGCCATTACATCCCCACACTTGTGTGTCTCTTTGATTTCTTGTATAATATTTTTGATTTACATTCAATTCGTCAAACGCAGTGACAATTGATTGCTTCTCCTAATCTACTCACGTATTTTAGCACACATTGAAACCTTCAAACTTTGAAATATTTAGAGAATCACATCTCACACACACACACACACACACACACACACAAACATGGTTATGCTCCTTGCTGTGAACCGGGTGTGAAGTAAACCTATGGATGCTGCCAAGTTCCTCACGTGGAGTAAAATCATAAATGATTGACACGTGGTCTTTTTCTCTCACTTCTTGTTTATCCGTCTTGTTTATGCGTCTGAAACATCCCTTTGATATCACTGACATGGGACAGTAAAGTGACACTACAGGTGAGCAGGAAAAAACAAAGGTTTGTGTGATGCTGTAATCAATAACACCAAAGCATTTTCCATCAAGGTAATGGCTAACTCAGTAATAGTAATGTTCCTATGGAGAGAGCCCTTGCTAAACCACTATAATTAATGTTATTAATGAGGGAATCATTCGGCTGTGTACTCTGGTAATTGCTCCAAGAGCTGAGCAGGTCTGCGCTGATCAAGCGTTACATAATTCAATCACTGCAACCAGCCAAGTCTAATGGATGTAAGATCAAGGTGGATGACCACGTGCGAGTTTTAGTGTTGTGTACATCACATTCACATGCTTTTATGCTGAGAAACGTTGAAACAAAAAGATATTTCCTGAGTGCTCTTATGATGGATCGGACTTGGATGTGGCCATGCTTTTGAACTCTGGCTAATAGAATTGATCTCAGTTGAAAGGATCAGAGAGGAATTCAAAAGTCGTCAATCTACCCTTCCACTGGTACTTACTTTACCAGTCTACGGTGCAAGATG
This sequence comes from Parablennius parvicornis, assembly GCA_900302745.1. Taxonomy (NCBI): domain Eukaryota; kingdom Metazoa; phylum Chordata; class Actinopteri; order Blenniiformes; family Blenniidae; genus Parablennius; species Parablennius parvicornis. The sequence continues at coordinate 15,930 of OMNM01064154.1, read as the reverse complement.
CAGTAACTTAATATTGCGAGCCCCACAACAGGGAAAGAACCAAATACACCATCATCAAAATAGATTTGTAGTAAAGCTGATTTGAGCAGAATTCTGTGCCGATGCAAAGATAAATGAAACATATGTGCAGCTATATAATCCAGCTGAGCATAAAGTTCACGAGAGCTGAAAGGGTATCTTACAAAAAGGGAGAGTTTTGCCTCCAAAACTGATTGAAAAAGTTGAGAATCAAGAGTCAGCGAAGAAGTTACACCAAAATGATGAATGCTTGGTAATTTCTTTGTCAATACCAAATGTCTGTTTGATAAATTGGCAACATCACCTTCAGATGTGATCTTAGGATACTTGGAAATTTAATCGTACTCATATATGTGTGTATGGTTTTTCCTTGTAATGACGTAAAATCTGTACAATATGATCTGTTTCTCTAATTTTCAAAAATAATAAGTCAGTGCAGGGGTAGGCAGTAATTTAAAATCTGAATTTTTAAATATTAGATTTTTTTTTAACAAAACTGCTTCATATGCCAAAGAATAATTTCTCTTTACTTTTGTTTGCCTGAGAAACAGGAGTGCACACAGACACTTGGTGAAACACATCCTTGCTGATACAACAAAAATGCAGTTAAAAAGTAACTAATACTTAAAAATTTGAATATCAATGCTCATTCTTGATCCTCTTTCCATGTCATTTCACCAATGTGTTTGTGTTGTGAGAAGGATTGTTAAAAGCTTTTGATTTGAAAGAAACCATCACAATTCCTTTTCAATTCAGCTTACCACAGTTTGTTTGAGTGAAAGTGATCAATCGATGGGGTTGAGCGGTCATCTATAAATTATAGATTATAACTTTTATGTTATCAATGATTCACTCCATGAGTTAGTTCAGTTCAGAGGGCAGTTGGTTTGTGGTCAGACTTTGTGTTGAAGGTAATGAAGCAGGAGAATCGCAAAGACAACACTGCTTCTTTGAAACGTTTTTATGATTCATTTCAGAAATTTAATTAAAGAAGGAGGTACTGCAGGGAAATAATTTACTGTAAATGGGTCTCGTGAGGAAAAATGTGCCGTTTATTCAAACCGGAGTATTTAGATTTTACAATAATCAAACATGAATTAAAGTCACTTTACAAAAGAAGGCATTTAAAAAAAAAAAGTGAACTCTAAGCGGCGTGTGAATACTGCCACTTACCATTTTATGATTCCCGTGAACAAACTGGTGGTCGCCCGGTTTGGTGGATGAGCAAAAGCAACATCTGTTGAGGTGGAGGGAAAAAAAAAAAAAAACAAGGTGAACAAACATCTCCGGCTCTCAGAGTGGCCTGAGCATGCACTCCATTAGCAGCTTGCAGCATCCCTCACCTTTCACCTACTTTACGATGGAGCCTGAACCTACTGACTGAAGCCTGTTATTGCTCGTAATCACCAGAAGACGCAAGTGACCCCCGGCTTTGCTGTGGTGAATTAGTGGTTTCTGACATGTGGGAGGAAACTTCCCAACAAAGACAAAACAAAGGACAGAAAAGCAGAAGGAAGAGAACTGATCCAAAGTGTGCTTGCATGCACACAGGCCATACTGGATCGTTATTGTGTGTTCTCATTGGCATAAGGTTGTTTTTCAAGCACAGTTCTCAGCCCCCAATCATGAGGTGGTATCAAAGAGCATTGGCTCAGACCACAGACTTTGGGGGAAAATAAAATCACAGTGAACTGTGTTAATATCTCAAACTACATGAACTTAGGTGAGGCACAGCCTCTTCCATGTGGCGGTGGGAGCCTTCAACACCATGCTGATCTGACCGAGGCAACCGCCGGACTACAACGTCTAACAGACTGTAAACTCAGCAAACACACGGACCTGTTGTCAGATGACAAAACTGGAGATTCACCGCTGTGAGACAAGCTACCATCACAGTTTGATGGCAAGGACCTTCATAAGTCTTGTTGACTGCTTGTCTTTTTTCCAGCTACTTCACATTGAAAATGATATGGAAATAGAAGATGCAGTTGTTCATCAAATTAGCAGTGATCACACTGACCCACACAGCCGGAAAACATGTCACTAACCTGTCACTGCAGCAATAACAAAGCTAGGCTTGTCTCATCATCAATCACTTAAAAATGTGATTACAAAGATGCAGCTAAGATGCTCGTGTGAAATGCCCAGACACACGCAGGGAGGAGACATAAAAATTGTGTTTTTAAAATAAATAACATACGATTCAACTTTATATTCAACTAAAGAAAAAGATTGTCTCCTATATTTGTTTTTTTTTTGTGTGTGGATTCTTCAGTTTGGATTGTTGCTGTAATCAGGGTGAGGGGGGCAGGCGTCCCCTTCTCAATGCAGCGACAGTAAAAACTGGATATCTGTCTGTGTGTCCTCCCACACCTTTAGATCTACAATGGGACCCGGTGCGGCACCCTGATGCCCTCAGCAGCTACCTGTTCAAACAGCCTGCCAGATAAACCCCTGTGTTTGTGTCTGCCGAGGCTGCCAGGGACATTCAGACACTTTGCAGAGCAGCTGGCAGAGAGACGGGACTAATCATCAACGCTTTTCTCACTTTGTCACACACGCATACACGTGCCAGCGCCCGCCTCTTTCCTGATTCATAACTGGAAATCCTGCTGAGATCAAAAGAGATAAGGCAACAGTCTCAACAAACCTTTTCATTTCCCGTGCTTGGAGGGTAAAGCCCCATATCTTATCATGGCAGCCATATACGAAGGCTACTTTGGGAGTTGCGCTTATGGTTAATTGCAATCCATGAATAGTTTATTCATTTATTTTTTTATTTGGCATTAAATGTTGATTGCTCATCATGTTGGATATCATCTGGTTGGTTTGAAAATGAGTTAATCAAAAATGCAAAGCACACTTGACCACATAGCACATGTTTTCACACGTTTGTGGTTTCTCTCGCTCTATTTCACTCTCTCTCTTTCTCTCTCTCTCGCTCTCTCTGTCTAACACACACACGACAAACACATGACTTGCACAGGCTGGGCAAACAGCTTTCAAATGTGTCTGGGTGTAAATTGAAGCTATTTTCCGGGGAAAGGTACTTGCTTTCTCAATGTATCATTAGGCTCTTCAAACAGACCCACCTGTGCTCCGGAGGAAGCGGCTGAAACAAGGAGAGGAGGATGCAAAAGCAGGTGTAACGGCTGCGACAATAAAGAGGAAGAAAGGGAGCTTCAAATGGTTTTCATGTTTTTATTTCTTGTACAAAAATGGACAATCAAAGACAAAACGATACAAAATAGAAAAATGGCACACATTTACTTACAGATTCAAATGGTTAAACACATTAAGAGCTTTACAATACTGCTTTGGCATTTGAAAAAACATTGAATAAAGTGCAAGATTTTCGATTCCTCTTTTTTTTCTCATTAAAGTACATTCACAGGTGTGTTTTTTTTTTTTTACTTTTCACCAAAGTTTCTTGTTCACAGCATTTTCCAAACTGCTAGCTTAACTTGTGTTGAGACAGAGTAAAGTGCAGATGCAGTATGCATGAGAGACACAGTTCAAGCATCACGCCACCTTCGTGCCTGTAAAGCATTCACTGTCAACTGTAAGCAGATTGTCAATGGTCACAGGATGGTTTTGTCTTTTTGCTCAGTGTTTTTTTCCCACATACATACACTCTCTCTCTCAGACACTCAAACAAACACACATCCAAGCTCTAGCACCTTTTTCAGACTTCACTTGGGGACCTGGACCGATAGGACCCATTAGCCTGAAAACAGCCACATAGAAGCATGTAGATGGAGCGCTGGATCTCTGTGTTTCTGTAGGCATAAATGATAGGGTTGATCATGGAGTTGTAGGTGGCTGGCAGCAGTGTAGCATAGGTGTACACTGACGGATACTCCCTCTCACCCACGAGACAGTAAATTGCAAAAGGGAGCCAGCTGGCACCAAAAGTTCCCAAGATGATAGCCAAAGTAGACACACCTTTCTTGGTGGCGACATAATGAGACGTCGCAAAAAAGTGCTGCTGGAGGGCGATCTGATGGGCATGGTGGCACACGATCTTGCAGATCTTGAAGTAGAGGGTCAGCATGAGCACAAAAATGACAAAGAAGGAAGTGGCCAAAAGTGTGAGGTTGCTTCGGGTTAGAGGTCGGACGATGCTGCAGGAGGCCCGATCGTCCAGGCAGTTCCAGCCGAGCACGGGCAGCAAGCCCAGGAACAGAGACACGCCCCAGGTGCCCACCAACATCAGGTGAACATACTGAAGCGTCTTCTCAGAGAAGTAAGTGAGGGCGTTGTACAGGGAGAAGTAACGGTCCACTGTGATGGCTAAAAGGCTACTGATGGACGCAGTGAAGGAGGCCACCAAAAAGCCCACAGTGATAAGATTGATAGTCTCGGAGGAGATCACATACTGGAACACAAAGTTCAGGATTAATCCCATTCCGGCCAGCAGGTCTGCTGTGGCCAGGCTCCCGATCAGAACAAACATGGGAGTCCTTAGTGTTGGTGTGTAGAAGATGATTGCTACCACGATAGCGTTCTCACAGGCGATGACCGTGCCCGACATACAGAGCATAATGTCCCACGGGTTGATGGGGAAGTCTAACGGCTCGGCGGACAATTCCAGGCTGCCATTGCGGTCTAAAGACTCAGCTTCCAGCCAGGGGAGAGCCTCTCCGGCCACAGGAGATGCAGAGGAGTCGTTCACCACCAGCGACTCATTCATAGCTCCGTACAGTTGTTTCTTTGTCTCTATAATAAGGAGGAGAGCAGGTTTGATAAATAAAAATGCCATGGAAGAGTTTAAGAAGCAACAGCAGATGCAGCTATGCTTACTGAAACATGAATTCTTGAAAACTCTACATGACATTGAAGCAGGTCTAGATAAGGCAACATTTTTCCATGAGAGTCAAACCCTAAAGCTGACTTTTAAACCCCCATTTAATCTCTGAATGGACCTAAAAGACACACATTATAGTTTTGAAGCTCTGGTTGCCTTTTGGAAATCAACAGCAGTCTGTTAAATGCGTTCTACTCTTATCAGGTGGAATTTCCATTGAAAAGTTTCACAGGAGCTGTCCGTGGTGCTGAAATCAAAGCCTGCCTTACCACTAGAAAGCACCAGGATTTTAGCATCAGAAATTGTTTTAAATACTTTTTAAACAACAGTACCACGTTTATTTTCTTTAGAATACTGGTTTTAACAACATAGTTGACATTTTTAAGCAAATAATTTCAGAAAAAAAAAGTGGTTTGAAAACCTACCTCTGTGACAAAAACTGTGAATGTTGAGGATTTTCTTTGAATTCGGAATTCCCTCGATGAGAAGAGCAAGTCACAGGAACTCAGTGATTTTTTTTCTCTCTCCTATTTTACTCAAGTGAAGCCCTTGATCTTGTTGTGTTTCCCACGCATGGGGCAGACACCCTGAGCAGCAGTGAGGAGCATTGGCCGGTGTTCAGCTCAGTGAGGAAGGTGAACAGGCAGAGGAAGAGGAGGAGGAGGAGAGAGGACTCATGAAACACGAGGGGAGAGCTTTAAACCTGAGTGATGTCAGACAGAGAGAGGGAGTCGGAGAGAGAGGGAGTCGGAGAGAGAGAGAGGGAGGGACAGAGAGAGGAGGGAGGGCGTCTGTTTTTCTCCCATTCTGGTTCTGTTGCATGCAAACTCTCTTTACCTCCGTCAACCTTCTCCTACAGCAGTTGATTTTGATCAGAAGTAACCCCTTGAAATGTGTTAAGAAATCAATATGTTCAAACTATTGGTAATCCTGCATCTATAATATATCTAATCCAGACTCTGGCTACAATGAACCAAGATTATAGATCGTAAAACCAATCCAGATTCTACCAATCACAAATAATCCAGGCTCAAGTTTTTTCACCGAATTTAGGGATATAGGTTCCGCCTATCATTCACCATGGGAGCTGAAGCCTTCAATAGGGATTAGCAGCATCAACAATATAAACTGATGATTGCTGCAGTCTGACATGCACACCACAGATTAATGAATTATGTGAAACACACTGAACAAACATAAGGAGCTGAGTCAAGTTGTAACCATTCCACATAGATTTCAACCAGTTTAAACAAAGTGAAGGGGGGCGAGGGGGAGGGGGGGTTCTAGTGCCACATTCACCATGCTCATTTCACACTTCTACTTCAGTAATCAACAGCAAACAAATATTTATCTGTTCAAAGCAACACACACTGAACTGAGTTTTTATCATCGTTTTGTATTGTGTTGCTATAACAACCACAACAGGCTCACTCTCGTGGCAGAGCAGCTTTACACAAATGATACCTCCAAAATGGACTTTCCTGTAACTGGTTAAAGAATGAAGTTCTCTGCTTCCCAGTGCCTTCTGCTCCAGGGATTCTTATCAACGTAACATCATTGTGGCAACAATTGTTGTGACAATGCTTCTGACCAATCTTTTAGTATAGGAAAGTCTGCTTGAACTTTTTTAATGGTACCACATAATAAACCTTTATTTGTAGGATGAGAACTTGCAAATTATTCATGGAGGAACCCACATACTCAGCTTTACAGCACATATTTTAAATGCAAGTTTCTTTGAAATGTAGCACCAATAACAAAGGAAATGGTATAAGAAGATGGCAAAGAAACACATCATTTTATATCTTGTACTATTTCTTTGTGTAGGTGAATGATTTGTCAATATTTTGTTCACACAGTTTCAAAGAATAGCCAATGGCTTCTCCCAAATCTTTTTTTTTTTTTTTTATTTGCATCAGAGCATGTTTTGAGTTGTTCATCTACACATGCAGGCGAATCATAATTAATTGAGCTGTTGCTCTGCTGCGGGCATAATTCACACATAAAATTTACCGACCACCACTAGATGTAGCACATCTTAATGCACTTAATGTAAAATTTCCACCTGTGTTTATAAAGTCAACAGACCTATTGCTTTTTGGAGAAAAGTCTAAAGAGGAGTTCATCCTTATAATCCTGTACAAACTTCTGAAGTCTGTGATCTTGCAGGGTGCAGGGATGATAAGATTTATGATCTCGGTCCAGCAAACACGTACAATGCGTGTTTGTGTGTGAGACCAATGTGATTCATCAAGTCAGACGAGTGTTGCTGAGCCAGGAACACACATAATGTTATACAGATAGGAACTGTTAGTACTGCTGCTGTACACCATTTGTTCAATTCACTGCTCTTCTTTGATGCTCTCTTACAAGCAGATAGAATGTCTTTTTTTCCCTCCCCTTTAATAGATTTGCTCACCTTTGCTTCCATTTCTTCTTCATTGTGCTTCGGTAATACTGTGCTTCAGTTGACAATTGAAATAGATAGGTAATAAACTCCTCCATTGCACCTTATTTGTTACGCCTTTGGATAACGGTTGCGAGGAACCGGCTCCGATCGTGACTTTGATTGAAGCATTTTAAAACAGGCTGACTTCTCAACAAAAAGTTGGTGTTTTTCTATGCCAACATGGATCGTAGTGGGATGGGTTCAAATATGGGGCAGGCCTTTCTGTGTGAAATTTGCATGTTCTTACTGTTTTCCCAAAATATGCAAGGTTAGTTGGTGAGTGATTGTGTGTGTGTGTGTGTTTGCCCTTCGATGGACTTACAACCTGTTCACTGGGATCGGCTCCAGTGCACTGTGAGAAAACCAGTATAATTCCATGGCTGGTTTTTGGCTTGTTAAGCTGGAGCGTATGAGACCGAGAACAGATCAGTTTCAGACCAGCATCCAACCCGGAACACCAGAATCAGAATAATCCCCCCCCTCCCCCAGCAGACAAGTCCATAAATGACAAATGGCAAAGTGTTTAGAAAATGTTTACATTTTCCGCAACATGGATGCATATCAGAATTGTTTCATATCCCTTTGAGATATAAAGGTATACAAGACTCAAAGGATTGTCCATCTCTTTGAGATGCTGTGTGGCATCTCAAAGAGATGAAATGTTAGAAGACAAGGGGAAGCAGTTGCAGATACAAAAGCAACAGAGCAATATGGTAACCGGTCCTGGTTTCTAGGCAACAGCTGTTTGGTTACCTTTTGTTAGTGAACTGGGGGCTGCAGAGAGGGGGTTGTCTTCATTCATAAACTAAGCAGTCACATGAAGTGCCTAGTGACTCATGTCAGAGACCTCTGCACATATTCATCTTCACAGTGGGTGAAAACAACAACACACAGATCTGAAAATCTATTTTTATTTTTCCCCTGGAATAAACAAAATTGATGGAAATACCACCAAAATAGAAACCCCACCTCGACTGAATGCAAACATTAAACCTCCCGTCTATTTGTATGTAAGCTACCAGGAACAAGATGCTCAGAAATATAAGCGGGAAAATGCATTTATTCACCCACACGTGTACTGAAAGGCTTCAGTGTGATGATACACCTCCCATTAGAAACGTTCTAAACACACGGGGGGGATTTACATAAAAGGCCATTATTTCCCATGAAAAGCTGCTCCTTTTAGGGAAGTTTAAATGCTGATAGTCCACCCACAACCACTACTGCATACATAAATGATAATGCTCTAACTTTCAACAGCGCACACCCGATGACACCAGACAGTAAAAGAGACAATGGGTCCCTGAGTGTGGAGGAGGAAAAGAGCTACATCAACAAAACTCCTAAAAAAATACTTATGTACTTGACCTAAATTTAGCCTTAAAAAGAAGGTGCATTGACTTGAAGATACTAAAGTGACTTTCCTCTCACTCAAGATGAGTGGATCAGTGATAAAAAAGGAGCCAGACGGGGAATCATATAACGTGGTGAGTGTGTCTGAGTGTGACCTGCTGTCATCACGACCTCCGCTTCCTAAGTATATTTGTCAAAAACTTACTTATCGTTAATGGTGCACGTCAAGTAAAAGTCAAACAGTGACGTACACGTCATAAATGATCAATTATAGTGTGATTTATGGGAACAGGTGTCTAAAAATACAGCTTTGATAAAAGTCTTCGTTTGGTCACTAAAACCAGTGAGGAAAAAAAAAATACCTCAAGCACTTTCTGAAGGCTTTCCACCAGTTTGGATTAAGAAAAAAAAAAGTCTTGTTTTTTAAAGTGACTGATAAAACTTAATTTACATATCCATGAAAAACACATCTTGTGCAACCCAATTGAATTTGACTTTTCAAGGTAGCCTCGGCTGATCGTGTTCGTAAATATGCAACTTTTTTTTCTTCTCTTCAAATAACTTGAAATGTAGCGTATGTACAAATTACACATGGACAGCTTGTCGAAGCAAGGTTTAGAGTTGAATGCCATCCCGGGAATTTATAACAAGGCATCTGTAATTAAGATCCATCATGTTATTCAAATCAGTGGCCCTTATTAAAACTTTTCAAACAAGCCTGGAGAGGATAAGCTCACTCTCGTGTAGCGGCCCGGTGATGGAGAGAGAGAAAAACCGGCAAGTGGGAAACAAGAGTTTTGGAAACACAAGTTCAAGGAGTGTAGAATCATTACTCATTGTCTGACTTGTGAAACTTAAAGCAAGAAAAGTATGAAGCTGTCATCCTCTGAGAGAGAGTGAGAGAGAAACTGCTTTTGCTTACCAAGATTAAACATTACTTTTAATTGCAGAAGAAACTTGCGATGAAAACAAACATCCACAAAGTGAGATGCCATTCAGCTCTCCACTCGTTTCATGGAAGTAAACAGCAAAACGAAACTGGAATGTATGAAAAAAAAAAAGCCTCTCAATTCAGTTTAAGAGGCTCTTGTCACTTTAGTTGAGATGTGTTATCATGATGGTGCATTACAGATCGCCGTGTTGCACTCAAACTACCCTTCGCAGCTCAGCAGAAAGACAAAATATTAATGTGGCTTCAGAGAGGCAATTCACTGTTTAATTCCCCACATCACATGCTGAGGCAGCTCCTCCAACTTCAGGCTCACGAGGCTCGGATACAGAGACCAGTGGTCATTCACCACGCCGGGTGAGGACTGTGTGTGTGTGTGTGTGTGTGTGTGTGTGTGTGTGTGAGAGTGTGTGTGTGTGTGTGTGTGTGTGTCTTGTAGTGAACTTCTCCCCTGTCCAGCTGTGACCTT
>OMNM01064151.1:82223-93359 GCA_900302745.1 Parablennius parvicornis | reverse complement strand
GGAGGGACGCATGTTTGTCGTTCTTCAACCTGAAAGAGATGGACAGACAGGACGGAGGACATTCTTCTGTGTGTGTGTGTGTGTGTGTGTGTGTGTGTGTGTTCAGAGCTCCAGGAGTTTCAAGTTGTGTCACAGTCTATACCTGTTTTATTGAATCAAAACATCTGAGCGTCTCTCAGGTGAAAACATCCAGTGTCATATAAATTCCTGAGAGTGTTCGGTCGCCTTGTTGGGAAGTTGTGTGTGTGTGTGTGTGTGTGTGTGTGTGTGTGTGCCAGCCAGCAGTGACGCAGCAGAACAGACAGAGAGCGAAGCTGGAGAACATTCCTGAAATAACAAACATGATGGAGGGAGAAAGTTGCCTTTTTTCTTCTCCTTTCCTTAAAGAGACGGAATTTAATTTGCTGGGGTGGAAGCATGAGACACACAAATGTAAACAAACACACAAAATACTCTCACAATAATATACATTTGTACAGAAATATACTGTGTACACTCGCATATGTTACACACAAACATAGTGCAGTGGCAACCAAAACCTTTCACCTGAATCTCACGCAGACAGCTCATGCTTCCTCTCATGCTTTTCATATTTTTCTGCATCTGAATCTTACTGTAAGAAGTAGAAAAACCCAAAAACGAATAAAGGAAAACGCCCTGCAGTTTTTTTCCGAACAACTGCATCCACAGACAGTCCCTCTCGAACTTCGGTTCTGTTTCTCATTTAGGTCGAGTGTTTGTCGTCTCTGGCGGTTTGAGAAAGTCCTCTGCTCTGCATCAGTCTCGGCTTTCTGCAGCTCACGCTAACTCTGGTTATAGACACACACTTTTGGTTCCTTCTTACAACGCATGTCATTTCCCAACTCTTTCTTTCTTCCTCTCTGATCTCATTATACTTGTATCTGATTGTGCCTCATCCTTCCTCTCTGACCTACTTTCTGCTACTTGAGAAGCCGTTTTTTCTTCGTTGAGTATAAAATGATGCGGGAACTCTGCTTCATGAGAGATGAAGCATCCGTCGGTCATCAGCTTTACTTAATGCTGACTCTGCGTTTTCTTCTTCAGTAACGCTGCACTGCAAAGGATTATTGCTTCAAGCACAAACTGTAGAACTGAACAGTTTTCATGTTTCTGTTGCAAAGACTTGATATGTATATTCATGTTTTCATGCAGTTTTAAATGATATGAGAGAATGTTGGCCAGTTACACAACAGAGAAATGGCTTTTTAGTTGATTGAAACACAGACATGTATAATTAATATCTATTTCTGATTCTGACTTGCAAAATCATACAACTAGAAGCTATCAAGCATAAACAAGACAAAAACAATTTCTTTATTTTAAGACAAACCATCAGTTGTATCATATATGAACTTAATTGTTGCTGTCTGAAGCTCTTTTGTGTGGATGCAGCTTTAGGGACGGTTGTTTGTTGCTGTTGACGCTCGGACAATGAAACCATTATGAGATGCTGTTGGTGCAAAAGTGTCTGTACAGAGCGAGCTTCGTCTTTTTCTCCACTTTCCTGCTGAGCATCAGGTTTTCTCCAAACTTGAATACCATCTGGTTCGTTGTGATAATGATTGAAATGACGTTGCATGTGTGATAACTTGTCGTCAGTTGGTGATCAGTACAGGAAGTTTAAAAAACAAATGTTTGTCTTTACACTTACTGAAGAGTTTTGGTGAATAAGCATTAATTACACAATATCACAAACATCAGCCACTTCAATAGGGTCACCTCAGCACTTCTTTTAATAATGCTAACTGATGCTAAACACAGATCGGCTCATATCGTAAACAAATGGAAATTCTTCTTTGTTTCTGTGCTGATTCTTTTTGAAACACCTCCAGAATCTTTCATCTGATCGTCAACAGCCAGATGGCAGATGGCCTCTGCACTCCGCATCCTCCGAGTGTGGGTATTTTTAAATAAAGTTATGAATATTGAATTAGCAGATTTTTTTCTTTTTGTGGGTGTCTTGCTCATCTTGAAACCAGGTCAGTCTGTGGGTGAACGGGTGCTTACATGTCGAAGCCTGCAGTCTTTATTCAGCCATGCGTCTTGGAGTGGCATCGATGGGTTAAAGGAATGGCGTGACATGTTCAGTATCAGTGGTTTCTGTTTCAGCGGGAAAAGTTATGTTTATGTGGCTGTGATTTGTAATTTGTGTCAGTGTTTTTCTCTCAGAGGTGCGTGCTGGCCAGCAGTCTGTGACTAATGAAAGCCTGCAACCGACACAGAGACAGGTTCAGATAGGAGAGGCAAAGAGAATGAAAGCAGCTATTAGAACAAATGATCAGAGCTTGAATTTAAGTGTCTGAGCAGAAAGCTGCTGTCAGAGGAACATGTAGGTCCAATGATCATCGTCATTTGAAAACTAGGGATGCTCCTGTCAAATGATCTCTTTGTTGAATTCAGTTTTACGTAGGACCACAATGAATAGTTGAAAAAAAGGGAAACATTATACCCTTTCAAAAGCTTTATTTAAATATTGTGAATAGTTACAGTGCAGTGTTTTTTCCTGACACAGTCGAGTCGACATGCTCTCTTGTTTTCTGTTTGTAGATGTAAGTACTGCGGAACTGCACTGGCTTTGTGAGAGGACGTCTCTTCAGATTCCCACCGTGCTCTTTTAAAAACCTCAGCAGACTAGTACTACATGACTGACTGTACATAATCCATGTACATGAATGTAACACTGATTGATTACAGTTTTAGTCACAGTTTTATGCACATTCCGATTGAAAAGTGGCGTGAACGTCACGATGTTGAAGATTAAATAGCTCACTTTGATCATTTTTTACTTTTTGGATGCCGGTGGAGCTCCTTGAAATTCTTTTTGTTTTCATTGTTGTTCCTTTGGCGCCGCCCGTCTTTACCTGCAGCCAGAAGTAAACATCCAGCAGAAATGCAGCTCCAGTTCAGGCACGTCTTCTTTATGGGTTTGTTGAAAGTAGAAATCCCACCGACATGCGATCCACGTGGTTGTTTGTCTGTGTGTCTGTTTACCCGTCTCTCTGCTTTGCTGCTGTTTGGAAATCGTCACACTTTCTGTCAGCTCTTATCCAATATTACCTGCAGCTCAATGATCAGATAACAGGACAAGAAATTGTAGCTTCCACACCCACATTCACCTTGAAGGGATTCAGACTTAACCTGAGGCCACTGTGACACCTCTGTTGTCACTCCTTAACGTCCATTCCTTGACCTGCTCACCTTTTACCTGCTTCATCAGGATTAAGAGACACAGACCAAAAGATACTCAGGCTTTCTTTTTAAATAGATTTTCTTTTTGTAATGGAAAGCTCAGGGGTAGAGTGTAATAACTGCTCACAGTACTGCTGTGTTAGCAGATTGATGATGTTTGTCCTCCTCTAATCTGAGGAGGGTTGAAGAGCTCCTCCTGTGGAGAGCTGAGATAAAGTAGGAAACATCTCATTAGGCTCCTGATAACCCTCCTCACCTCTACATGGATCCCTGCCTGGGTCTGTGTGTTTTCCTGTGTGTTTCAGATGGCACTTGTCGTCGCTGTGTTTGGTTTCATGATCCCGGGAAGTCCCAGCTGCAGCTTGTTCTGCTCTGTTGTTTCAGAAGTACCAGCCTGCAGATTTGAGCTGTCAGTGCACGCGTGTCTGTGTTTCTCTCCTCAGCATGTTGCTCTTGTATGACTTCTCTTTCATCCACATTTCCTTTTCTGATTACAACAAACTCTTTTTCAGTCTCTTTCTTACCCCAGTAAACATTTTGAGCTCCTCTGGTATTTCCCTGCTGAATCATCATCTCTTCATTTTCCTTTGCAAAGTTCACATTACATATCCAAACTTTCATTCTTTTTTCTAGCTTTTAAGAGCAAATTGAATAAATTGCTTCTCTTCTGGGAGCATTAAACATTATTTCCTGACTTTTGACAGTAATTATACCTCACTGTATGTTTTATCAATGGTATTTGTTTGAATCTTTGGAGGATTGAAACTAGATGTGTATTTTGTTTATGATCAAATGAGAACATTAATATCTGTGTGTAAACACTAATGATGCTAATGCAGTAAAACATCTTGGTGTGTTTATATGGGTTCTCTCTGATTCTCACTGATGTTTCTAGCTGCAATACTGAGCCTCCTCTGCAGCTTTCCGCTGTTCCACTTTATATTAAAAATGTTCCAAACAACACAACAAAGAAACTAAATGAAGAATTAGACTTTGACAGATGACATGCACATTTATTTATTGGATGATACAAACATTTGATTCCCTTCCAGTGTGTAATACAAGTGTTTCTATTTCTACTAAAGCCTTGTGATTTTGGTCATCCCAGAAGGGAGACGGGTCGCCTGTGGTCTGTGTACGACGGTGTGACAGGTTCATACGACCACAGACCGCCTGAGATAATCTGACAGTGTCAGAACTTTGACAACACTCACTTCATCACACAGTGTGAATGCTGCTACAAAACACAGCTACTAAAACCAGCAGAAAGTGACCCTGCAACAGAACAACAGTTCAAAGAAGTAAAATGTTCTTTCTTCATACCAAACTTTTTTTTTTTTGCACATAACTGCAAATGGAATAACTGCTCGGTTTTCTTCATTAGTTTTTCGGCCTGCAACCACACAGTTTTGATTATTTCTCTTACTTGATTTCACTTTTATTACTTTTAAGCGTCTTTAAGTCTTAACCATCATAACCTGTGCAAGTCACACACCCTTTCCACATGAATGCCAGAAATCCTATTTATAACATGCATATCACTGCATAGCTGCAGTCTGTTCTACTTTAGTCTCTTTATTTCCTCTGCAGCCTGCAGGGAGAGCAGAGGTCAGCCTCGGCTGCAGAAACAGCTTGCAGAGGTTCAGTGTTATGCTTTAGGACATTTCCACACTGAGCCGGAGCCTCATGAATCAGAGGCTTGAACTTGAGTCTTCCAGTTGAAGGACGCTCTCACATCTCATGTTGCCCCTCCGGTACAAACATGTGTTGTGTTCATAGTGACGAGGCTGCACAGTGAAGTCCGACGAGGTTTCTCAGGGTCTTCGGGAAGTTTCACTGTCAGACTCAGAGCTTCAGTGATCCGCGCTGAACTGCTAGTAAACAGTTTATTTTCCATTTTTTTACACTTTCACTATAGTGGATATTTGCAGCCTCAGCTGCATCTGTGTGTTTGTTTCTGCTGACAGTGAAGAGTTCCGGCTCTGCAGGACTCCTGGACTCAGGGATGAGTGAACACATCAGCTCTGAGCTCTTTCCTCATTCTAACAAGAAACTAGCCAGTGTGATGCTGAAATCCCCTTGTGGCTCCTCCAGAGACCCTCTTCTGCCAGTCAGACCCTCTTTGGGGGGCTGCTGTGGTTCACGGTTGCAGCTCCCAGCAGTGCCGCAGTGTCTTTGAATTTATTTATTTTTTTAATATTCCTCTCGGTGCTGTGAAGGGAGAAACTGGTGTCGGCTGAAGTGTTGGCTGCCGGCTCTGCTTCTCCCTCGGAGAGCTGCGGAGTGGGTGGGAGCGAGGAGAAGCAGATCACAGCCCTGCACCGGGTGATTTCCCTTTCACTTTGTTCACATCAATGGGGAAGGAGAGGAGAGGGAGAGACAGAGGGAGGAGGGGAGGTGAGAGCCTCCACAAAGGCCAAGAGAAAGGAAGAGAGGGGAGAGGAGGTGGGGAGCGCAGGGTGAAGAGTGGTGCTGTTTGTCCCGGGCCAATGAATGAAATCTTTATCTGTGATGGAGAGGAGATCAGGATGTTCTCCCATAACTTCTTTTTTTTTTTTTTTTAAACCTGTTTTGCTTTCTTTGACTCTTTCTCTGGCTACCTTTTCCTCTTTATATCCTTTTCGATAATCTATGCTCCTCTTCAGCATATGCTTGAATCCTCAGTCCACCTAAACCTTTTTCTCTGTGTTATTTCCTCCTGGCTCCCTCCCCATCCTGTGTTCTCTCTTTTCTGAAACTCGGCCCCCTGGTGGAGGCTGAGCGGCTCCTTCGCCCTGCCTGGTTTTTCTTTTCCTTTCTCTTTGACTGAAGACAAAACAAACCAAAGTTCTTGAGTTGTAGGTGACGAAATATAAATGCTTTGTGGACTTGCTCGTGTTGACACAAATATTTCAACATAGTATTTTTAAGTTAAGTTAGAAACACATATCATCCTCGAATAAAAGTTATTATTGAGTAAATAATGTTGGTGAAATCTTGCTTTTATTTCATGGGTTTGATTGTCCTTACTGTGTTTTAATTTATTGTACAATTATTGTGTTAATTAGATTTTGAAATTAATTAGGTTTTCAAGTTTTGCTTTTAGGTTTTGTAGTTGTGGATTTTTTATGGCTGTTAAAAAAATAAAATAAATCCTGATTTCAGTGAAACTTCCTGGTCAAATAGATGTAATAATAATAAGAAAAATAGGTGACAAAAGAATGCAGAAATTAAATTGAAATAACAGATCAGAAGATATCTGATCTTTAATTGAAATTATTGTTAAGAATAAAAGCCTGTTTCCTTTCTTTTAAAGCACATTTCACAGGCTGGATCATTGAAGAGTCCCACTTGAGCTGATGTCTGAATCACTGTTGGGCTTTAAGGGTTTGCTTTGAACTAAGATTGTTCATTCCTCTTACGTGATGAACACTTAACTGCATCGGAATAAGAACATTTAGTAAAAAATGTGAACTAGAAGCTGAGCAGCTGCCTGATTAATGAGTGTTTAATCAGACTGGTCACTGCATAGAATAACCCATGTAGTCCAGTTTTATTGATTTATTATTAAAATCAAACTTCAGACTGCTATCTATACTTAGTGATGTAACTATACTTAGATTTGGTAACTAAAGTACAATGATTGTCAGGATGTCTTTCATGGAAAAAAATTACTAGTTTGAAAGCAAAACCAACTTATTAATGACAATAATTCAAAACATTTTGTCTGTTTTAGTATAAGTATATACATAAATTGTTTTCAAGTCATTCAGATTTTTCCAAATCATAATATAAGGAACATGAATGTTTCATTGAGAAAATGGCAGGTAAAGTCTTGTTTTGACTCTTACAGCTTCTAAAAGTATTTCTCTTACTCCAACGCTGTTTTACCTTTTATTGGATATAGGAGCATTTATGTTAATCTTTTCTGAACTAACAAAGATGAGTTACTGTCACAGAAGATGAGAAAGAAATAGTTAACAAAGATGCTGTTGTGTAGGATTTATAGAAGTCTTGCTGCTTCTGTTTAATCGTGTTTAGATTAAAGGGATGTTTTGCAACTTTCTTTCAAGGTCACCAGATTGATTCAATTTCATTAAAAAAAATGAAACATTGTGACATTGATCATCAAACAGTCAAAACAAGTGAAAATAGAGTAATTTGTTGCAAATATTGCATAACATTGTAAGACAGCCGTACTGAATGAGATTTGTGACATTTTTAAACCTCAAACAGAACCTTTGGTCACTTTTACATTTTGACATCATAGTTTGTACTGTTTTGATTCTTGTCCCGTGGAAAGTAATTGTTGACCGCCCAATAAATGATTAGGGAAGTCCAAATTTGACTCTTGATGCATTAGTCGACTTTACTTGGATTAAAAAAAACTTCATTTTGTGTTTTTCCTGCTTATGGTAGAATCTTTTGCCACTTTAAGAGGAGCAGATGTGTCTCTCCTTTCCTCCTTGATCTCAACCCAAGAATTAAAACTATGAAAGAGACTGTTCAGTAAAGAGTGTCGGTGCTTTACAACAGAACCTGACAGGTTGCTTCTTTCTGCTGTAACGTTCCTCTTCAGACTTTGTAACACAAAACCGTTTTCGGTGTTGAAAACATGTTTAATCATTTGAAGCCAGGCGAGACGTGTGTGTGTGTATAGTGGCATTATAGCAGGAATGCAGAGAGGCGTAACTGTTGGTGTCGAGGTGCTGACTGAAGGAGAAAGTAGTGTAGAGGCATGCAGCCTGGCTGGAGATGTTCTGGATAATCATTTTAACCTGAACCCTGTATAAACTCTGCCATCCAGGGCTTGAGGATGAGAGGGGCAGAAAGAAGCAGTGCAGACGTGGAGCAAAACAGTAAAACAGTTGGATGGAAAAAAGAGAGGAAAATAGCCAAGCTGAGGTTTGTAGTCATGGAGGGAAAAATGGTTAAGAAAGTTAGGAGTTGATTGTGAGAAGTGTGGGATAAAGAATTAAATGTCAAGGAGTCGGTTCTTTGGGAAAAGTGAGGCAGAAGAGGAAGGACATGGCAGATCGCTCCGACTGGAACAAAGGCCTATTTCTGTAACATCCGTGTTGCAGCTTTCTCCTGCAGCAGACGTCTTTGTTTTGTCTGAGGGCAAAAACAACCCATCAGGACTCGCTCATGAATTTTTGGCTGACGCGGCGTTTCAGTGCCGTTACTTCACGGAAGGATGCTGCTCGTCGTAACCTCGCACGCAGGAATGTTGACGTATGGCTCATTTAGACTCCTTCAGATTCCTGCTGCTCTCTGAATGTTGAAACGAGACGTGTGGAACTGTTCCCGCAGCGCTCCGCTCTCCATGTGAGCACAGTTTCCTGTAAAGTACATCCACTGTGATAGAGTGCAAATTATTCCTTGGCGCTGGCCACTAAAAACATCTGATCCCCACAATGGAAGAGCCTGCAGCTTCGTTTTGGACAGAAGAGCTTTTCATATCATTTGAGTTTTAACTTCTCAAACAGCTTTAAGTAGTTATGTGGATCCATCGCAGTACAACTGGTCATAAAGTGTTGAACAATTTCTTGTGGTAGAAACTGAAGTGTCCAGATCATTAGTCCTTTTGGTTTATTATCCAAGACTTCACATTATACAACCTGTTTTTCTCATTTCAGCATTTCTCCATTTTACGTAGCACTTCATACTCTGATCTCACACTGAATGTAGATTTTCTGAAAAAGTTTAATCTGAGATGTTGTGACTTCTGTGATTTGTCTTTGTTTACATACTTTCATCCACTGTCAACATTTCTTGAGTCATTATTATGCAGAAATTGTATTGTACGCTGATTTGATGTCGTGTCAAAGTTAGTCTACCATGTCGAATCTAGTCCGTTAGATTTATGTATTTATGACATTGATGATGATGATGATGATGATGATGATGATGAGTGGGTGATGTACAGTGTTTACTATCGTGATGAAGTGACTAATGCCAGCACTTTTGATAGTAACATGCCAGAATCTCATTACTATTATAAAATAAGTGTCAGTTACATTTGCAGTTTCTATAAACTCTTTACTTTCCTCTCATATTCAAACAGTTGGAGAGCTGCTGTCTCATTCTGTTCTACCAGATCAGCCTGGATTTAGCATTAGCTGAAATTGTTGGCTCAACTTCAGACTGAACTTCTGTTTACTTGTGATGGAGGGTCTAATTAGTGCGGAATCAAAACGCTCCTCCTGACAGCAACATGGTAGACGCACCATCGAGTGAAGCTTTGAATGTATTAAATGTTCACTTCATTTTCTAATTCCTCTCTGTGTGTTTGTAGTTAAACTCACATGCTGAGCATTAACTGATGTAAAACCGGCTGAACTTAATGAGAGAATCGCTCTTCATTCAGTCATCAGACTCAGCCGTTGGTCAGTTTTCACCCATTCATGCACATGCAAGGTGCTCGGCCTCCATTGGGAACAATCTGGGATTCAGTTTCTTCTTCTCAAACATTTTGACGTATGAAAACCAACAATGGAATTGGAAGATGACCAACTTTATCCACATTAGCAATATGTGCACAATAATTAGACGGGCCAATTTAAAATAACGCAAGAGTTCAATTTAATGTCACACGGCTTTGATCCAGCTGATGAGTGAATGAAAAGCCCTTCCAGGGTCACGTATGTCCAAATTTGTCGAACGAGAGCAGACGGAGGCGTTAACAGTTGTACAGCTGAATTCTTCCTCGCGCCTGGACACGAGCCAGCACAGCAACTGATGAAGCCACGCCCCTCCCTGAAAACGTGGTGACAGCGAGCGAAGGCCGGCAAAGGAGTAGAGATGGAGACATAGACGTGGTGATGGATGTGGAGTGAGTGACTGACGCAGGGGGTTTTGTGGTGAATGTGATACGTCTGTCATGTGTTGCTTCTCCAGTTGTTCTGTAGCCCACCTGTCGGTCTCTGTTGGCACACCCAGCCTGCTGGGGGGGGTTTCCCACTTCTCTTATATCAACCACACCATCAGCAGCCCTGCTCTGCCTCCTCGATCACACTATACTCTGATTATGACTTTACGTCAGGAAGTAAAGTTCATTACCTTGTTTGGTGGAACTGATTCATCTGATACAGGATGTTTTCAGTCAGTCGCGGGAAGTGATGAATCAAAACGCAATTCAAAACTCTTTTTGGACTTTTTAAACACTCACAAATGTAAATACCCCCAGAAAATAATTTTTCTTTCAGGCCTCCTTGCATTCTGCCCTGCTGTGTGCTCCGTTCTAACCCTCCACCCTCCACCCTCTGCTCCCCCCAGCTGTTTCTGGGTCCAGGGTGTGTCGGGGGGCTGCAGGCTGCATTCAGATCAGTGTTTGCATGGTGTGTGTGATGACTGTCTGCTGTCACATTGCTGGGTGTGGACGGCTCCTCATACTGTGTTAATGTGAAGGCCTGGAGAGAAGAAATAGCTTCTGCTGACACGGTCACTTCTGGTGTCTCCTTTTAATATGGGCATTAAGTTTTGGTGATAGAATTATTCAAGGGGACATTTATTTTATTCTAGCTACTGGAAGATTGAATAAACACAGTTACTCACACACTTAAAATGAAAATATAATCAATGAGCTTATGTTTATGTGAAATTAATTTTAAAATTTGTCAGCGTGTCAAATATGCAGTTTAATGATCAACTAGAAAAGCACTCTGAGAGCACAGACCTCCACCAAGCGCCTTGTTTTCCCCCACATTTGTGATTTACATGATTGTAGAGGGTACTAATATACATCATCCCTCCAAATATCAATGTAATCCAAGTTGATTACAGAGATTTATGACACTTTATATCAGGGGTGTCCAAGCTCGGTCCTGGAGGGCCGGTGTCCTGCGTGGTTTCTGTCTCTCCCAGTTGCAACACAGCTGATTTCAGTAGGAGGCTCGTTATTGGGCTTTTTCACAACCTTGGTGATGACATCATCATTAGATTCAG
>OMNM01064151.1:50914-82203 GCA_900302745.1 Parablennius parvicornis | reverse complement strand
ATGCTGGAGCAGGGAGAGAACTAAAACCTGAAGGACGCCGGCCCTCGAGGACCGAGTTTGGACACCCCTGCTTTATATGTTTCAAATGGCATTTTCAATGTTAAAATTTACCAACGTCAAAGTGCCACCATATCGTTAATCTAGATCGGATCCAGACACAATTCATGGCAGTGATCCTCCAAATATACATGTCAAATTTCAAGAGAATCGAAACAAAATTCTACAAGTTATGATTTTTAATACTCCGTTAACTTCTGGAATTTTTCCTGACCTTGTTCTGGATCCGATCCGGAGGAAATGTTCCAGCTTACTAGATATGACCATCCTACAGATCACTGAATCTTTACAAGTCAATCAGATACGATCTCTGAGAGATGTGATTTTTTGAAAACGGCTCAATGATAAGTAATCCTGCTAACAAACAGACGAACCCTGGCAAAGACATAAACTTCTTAGCGGAGGTAAATATTCAAATTTGTTTTCTTCATCAGGTGTTTTTTTCTACTTATAAGACCATACAACCTGGAAAGATATTGTCATGTGGTACTGAATGAATAAAGGCTATCAAATCAAATTGTATTCTTATGTACCACGTTTCAAACAATGTTTGTAACAAAATGCTTCACATACTTTGAAAACAGAAATAAAACACACACATGTCCGCCTACCACCAACCCCAACTGCCTGTAAAGAACAGTCATAATCATAAAGCTAAAGTCAGAAGCATTTTGTCCCAAAAAGATTTAATAGTTTTTTAAATGTCTGTTGACCAATTGTGGCAATTGTAGTTTTCATGGATCAATAAGATTAGGTTGAGTTTATTCATCCTATTGCTGAAATCTTAATCAAAGGCCTGATCGTCATCAGAAATAACAAACATTGGATGTGTTTCAAAAGAAATTCACAATAATTTTGTTGTTCCTGCAACATTCTTTCTAAAGAAGCATCTTAGAAGGTCATCGTGAGACTCGTTCATAGAAAATTAAATAAAGTAAATATGATGTAGAATTCAGTTTGATTTTTTAAGTCAAACCAAGTTATGTCAGCGCTGTGATTTATGGAGTGAAAACATTCTCCCAGCAGTGAGACGAGGGTGATGTTACCAGCATGTGTTGCATCTGCGCTGTGGAGGTCGTGAATTCACGTTGACTGAATAACAGAGAGTCTTTTCCTCTCCTGGAAATAGCAGCTTCTCCCAGAGATGTGAGCTTTAGTCTCCGGCTCTTTTCTGACAGCTGGCCGGGACCAGACGCCTGCACTGATGTAACGTCAGTTAAACTGCGCTGCGGGGTGTCGCCGGGCATGAAGGACAGTAATATAAGCTACATTAAAAATATTTCTGTTAACTATATCCAGTTGCTCAACCATTTCATGCCTGAGTGTAATCCTCAATGGAAATAGCCGACTCTGGTCCAAATGTGAGGTTCTTGTGTTGGGTGTGAACGCACATGTCACTCAGTAAAAAATGTGACGTATGAGACACGTGAAGGTGCAGAAATAAATACAAGATATTTATTTTAAAACAGAAAGTGTTGCACTATATGATGGATGTTTATGATCAGTTAGTGTATGTTTGGATGCTCAGTGATTAAACTAAGAACAGTTCTCCTCTGTTGTCTGAAAACCGAGTAAAAAGTTTAGTTTGTATAAATACATGGAGTGTAGGGGTGTCAGGTTGATGGTTTCCATGGTGTTTCTGTAGGTAAATTTTTATTGTCTTTTTCACTACATTAGAATCTCTGCTGTGAGCGACATGCCTGCCTGACTCTGATAGGCTGAGACACTTGTCATTCCTGGATTCATTTCCATTTCAAGCCATGGCACGCCCTGAAACAAATAGTTGTTTTCTAACTTGTGCAGAGAGATTGATGTTCCTCAGTTGTAGATAAAGAAATGTCTGTCATGAAAGAAACTTGCATTATTGCATTAGTGTTTTTTTAACTTGTGTTCTTTTCAGCTGCTCCTTCCTGCTGCTGATTATATGCATGAATCCTACTTTTTTTTTTTTTTTTTTATCATAACTGATGAGTCGTTATGTTGAAGTCTGTAAAAACTTTGATTTACTTCTGGTAAGAAATAACAGAAACACTGTCAGCTCAGCATTGTCTTTTACCACAAGAGGATTTTTGTTGACTTTCTGAGTGACTCCTGTCAGTGATTGGATGATTGTAGTGCAGTCGTATTTGGACACAAACGTCTGTTTCTACTGCATATGTTTTTTTTGTAAATTTTCTGGATAATCAGGACACAATCAGAATATAGGAGTTAGTTTATTTTCTTCTTCTAAACTGTGCTTGAGAGAGTACTAATGCTGTCTACCGTAAATAGGCTCAGTGTGTGTTAATCATTTGCTCTGACAGCAGTGACATTAGATTTGGAGTTTGATGATGGATTTGGAGAATGAGTGAGTGGCGACCGTTAAGAAGGACTTTGATAGGCGGAGACTCCCGTCACTCACACCGCCTCTGTTCGGCCTCCATGCAGTCCTGAAGGAAAGCCTGTTTTTAGACTGTGACACTGAGAATATTGCTTTGTGTTTCATGATGTGTTGGATAGTCTGATATTTGTTCAGAAAAGTTGCCTCAATTTTGCTCGCTCCTTTTAAAATACAGCTGTTTTAGAGGTTATTACTAGTGTGTTTTCAGATTTGTGCCATAAAGCATCCGTGTTTTAAGAAATCTTATTTATGGGTGACCTCACAACACACGTTTATGGTGAGTTTTTTTTTTTTTTATGTTGACGAAACTAAAGTTTTACTGAAGAGTTGTTGACCAATCAAAACTGTCAATGTTTGGCACAATTTATACTTTGATGCTGAAAATGTGTTATGAAAGCCACCGAAGGCCTTTAATCACAGTATTCTCTTGCTCTCGTCACTGTGCAGTACTCTGGAGGTACTGGTACCGTGTATTCAGCCTCAACACGTCCTAGTACCTCCCTGAAGCCTTTTCCTTTGAGAGAATTCAGTGGATTCGGCTCTTTTGAGGTAATTGTGGTTTTCGTCTCAGACCATATTCAGGTAAACGCCATCTAATGAGCCTGAGTGTCGCAGAATGACCGCTAGAGGCAGCAGCAGCTGCAGCAGCCATTCTTACTTGCAGGTTATTTTCCTGATGTCTGTGTGGAGCTAGCTATTAGCAGGCGACTGCATGACAGTCCAACAGTTTTGTACGTGAATGAACCAGTAACTGACTTTCATTTCTGAAACTGATTAGCAGCAGGGCGGATGTTTAATCCGTTAGCCGGCTTGTGGCGTGCGTCTGACCATGTTTCTTTGAAGCCGGTCACGCCCCTTCTGAACATGAATGTGTGAATATTTGATGGAATCTGCTTTCACAGCATGGGGACCTCCCACAGACGGCGTCCCTTCAGTGTCGGAGCTCTTTGGACACTCACTCTCTCTCGCCATTAAAAGCACATCCGTCTTTCTCTGGCTGTCACAGTCGCCCACTAATGCACCCTTAGAGGAGGCTGTGTGAGTTAAACACAGAGATTACTTCTGGCCGAACAGTGGCATTGCTTTGTCTGACACATTATAAACACGACAAACCACTTCATTAGATACACGTGTGCAATCTGTCGTGGTCCAGTGAACGAGCTCTGTCATTTATTCTGCCTTTACAAAAAGCTTCCAGTTGATAAAAACCTTTGTAATGGTCTTAATTTGTTCAACTACACATTGGGCATTACATGTTATAGATATCAACACTTTAAGGTACGAAAGAGTATTACCCAAGATTTTAAGTGAAGCAACTTAGAAATCAGTGTGAAGCACCTCTAATAAATCAGTTTCTTGCGTTCGGACAATTGTGCTATGAACCAGAATAAAATTAAATATAAACTTGTAATGTTTTTAAACTAAAACATGTAGAGGCTGAAAATTGAATGTCAAACCGAGTTATCAGTCCAAAACCTGCTAATTAGGCCTCAATTACACGACAACGAATACAAGTGTGTTCCTTCACTTCTGGGGGTCCGTTTACACCACACTGGTGTTGTAAGAGTTTTGAAATACTATCCATTTTATAATTAAATTAAATCAATCTTTTCAGATCTCAAAGAATAAGAAAAATATCCCTCTATCAGTGTTGATCACACTCTTCTTAGAATCAAGACAATAATTGTCCAACATAAATGATTTATTCAGAAATAAACACTAGAGTTGCTTCATAGGACTTAAAATTAAGTTGTTTCCTACTTATCACTATAAAATAAAACCTCACTTCTGGGAAGTTTTTTTCTCTGGGAGAAGCTGGCCAGGGAGGCAGACTTGTATCTTGAGTAGAGTCATCACAGTGCTGAACAGTGATGCATGATGGTCCTAAATCAACAACACGCAATTTTCAATTAGGGCTCATTGGAAAAAAGTGGCGCTGACATTGTTGGAAGGCTGTGTACGGCTGTCACGGGACCACTGACTCGTGTACCTGCTATATCTGGATGTGACTAACTGTATGTGTAAAGGACACCTTTGTCTCCTCTTTAACAACTGTGCAATTCAATCTGAAGCGGGACATGCAAACTATGTTGTCCTGGCATCTGGCTGAATACGGCGGTTGTGCAGACTGTGGAAAACTGACATTACGTGAACCAAGCAAATAGCTGCGTTCTGTCTGAGATATTGACGGTGTTCAAAGCAGTTTAATTCTTTATTTTAGAAAAAAAAACATGTCTTCATAGATGCAATATTTAGTCAAAGCCCTGTACAATGGAGGCAGCCTTATGTCAGAGCCAATAGTCCCAGAAATTCCTGACTTGAGTCACACTGATGCAGTCTGAGTCTGTAACTTTTATTTATCCCTCTGTCATATTTCAGCTTCTCTCTGTCTTTCCGGGAACATTACTCTTTTCTTTCTCGAAGCCTCTCTCTCTCCCACAGGGCCACCCACTCATCCAGTCCTGCTCTTTGTCTCTCACACACGATCAAATCCATTTCAGAGTTCCACCCACCTTCTCTCTGCTCTCCTATAGATACTCAGACCTGCGTGTGTGTTTCACTGGGTTTATTTTTGTAGCTTTTCCACTTTTCCGGCCACCTCTGGTCTTCCTGTCTACATCACACATATTTGATCATAAATCAGTTTTTACTGGAAATGAGCCAAATAAATGGAAGCTTATGATGATTGTAATGTTTGATTTTGCTGCCTCGGTTTTTGTCTTTATCTGGATTTCCTGTTTGTGAAATCTGAGTCCCTTTCTCTTGAATGTTGTAGTTTGCAAATCATGCGAAGCAAAGTTAACTTCACTAACTAACCTGAACTGATGTGGCTTTACCTGATGTTCATTCACTCCTCAATACATCCACTTTCTGTCCCAGAGAAACCACACGGGAAAATAGAAGGTGAAAGTAAGGAAGCTTCATGGAAAGTACATGAGCAAACATCAAGCTAATATTTAACCCCGACTGATTCATACAACACGTATCAATAAAGACGTAATCTTATTTACCAGTGGCAAACATGGAAGTGGAAGCAGTTGATTTTGTCCATTTGCATACTGCAGAGAATGACTGAAACAGGAGTTTTCTCCCGTCTGCAGCTGCCTCCACCTTCTAGTGGAGAAATGGTTCGTGGGTGGACTTGTTCAGGCTCGTATTAGATGTCTGAATTACCATGCCTTTCAGCTGAAGCTCCTCCCTGACATTATGCGTGGCATAGTTTAACCCTGTCATGTCTGGCTTTGTGTGATATACCATAGATGTGCTTTGTGGTTAAATACAAAGCTGGTATACCTGGGACTAATCCCAAACCTGACTTAAAGCTCAATGTGTTGAGAAAAGGAACCTAGAAAGCAGAGTAATACTAACACACAGGCTATTGTCTTATATTCCACTGAAAAGGTTCCACAGAGAGTGCTATTTGTCATTACTTCTGTCACTTCTGATCTTCAGTGTTGCACCAAGAGTATTATTAGAAGTGAAAAGTTTCTGAACCAAATCAGAAAAGCTGAGGTTTAAAGAGTTTGATTTCAGAATCTACTTTGTTTTACCTGAACCCCCCCACCCCTGCAAATAAGAGCCTGATTAACGATGACAAATGTAAAGTGTCAGTCGCAGACATGAAAAGTGAAAGTGGCTTAATCTGACAATCTGAGGTGATTGTGGTTTTCTTTGGTCGGAAGCGTTAAAACAAAGTCTGGGATTGACTTTCATCCACTGCATGTCGTGATATGACAAATCAGGTGACACGGATTGGATGTGGAACAGAACACACACACACACACATGCTGAGAGAAGGTGTCAGACAAACGGACAAAAGGTTTAATTTCAAAACACCGGAGTATTTTAAGTCTCACTTGGAAGTGTGTGTGTGTTTAATATATATTTAGGACGGCACTCAGAGGAAAGTTGCTGCAAATTAAGTTCTAAAAGTTGAATTGATTTTGTTGTCCAAAGGTCAGCGGGACCTTATGACCTAATTTCTGGCCCCAAAGCTCATTGGAACTTTTTAACTGAGTTGGATTTATGTGGAAGGTTGACTATCAATGTTTTTACATGACTTTGCTGTGCAGTTTGAGCTTTATTAGTAGAATGCCAATTCAAACATAAAGGTGTATCCCAGATTATTAGAATATATTGTAAATGTCCGCGTAACCTTATGAGTTCTGGAAACTGAAATTATAGACTTTCTTCATATTTAATCAGATATGACAACGATCATAATTAAATGTTTGAATGTGCTTGAAACTTTTTGGTTGATGTGTTGTGAACTTAAAATAACTGACACAGTTTTGAAGTATACATTGATATCCTGAAATTGTGGAATGCAAGCGTGACGTACAACAGCGGAAAGTCAACATAGAGGGACTTCTGTCGTGAAGTGGAGACAAAGTTCATCATCCAATGTGAACCAGACTGTCACATCCCAGTTCTGGGATTATACTGCCATGTGAACAGACTCCTTCATGTGTTTCTTTTCTGTGTCTCCAGTCTCGCTGCTGAACACCGAGCTCTCTCTGCTCCAGCTGACCTACATGCATGTGTAGAAATCTGCTTCTGTTCATCCTCCCTTCCCCCCGTCTGGTTCCTGAAAAGATGCGACGTGACTTCAGAGGCCACGGCCGGCTCTGTATGGACTCGCTCTGCTGTCACCTCTTGGATTTCTGTTTCATCGTTTCCTCGATCCTCACCAAGTTCCCCGTCTGTGTACTGCGTGACGAAGATTAAAATATCTCCAGCTTGCGTCTCGGTGCTTTAACTGATGAATGCTGAACTCAGAGTTGTTTGACCTCTGACATCAAACACACTGTCCACACTTCCACCTCGACTTTCTAGACTCTTCTTTTTAATCAAGCAGACCACGCTTAGATTTAGACACCTTATAGAGTGTGAAACATTCATGTCTACCCCCCTCCGGCAATTTATCCTTATTCAGATGAAAAACAAGATTGCAGACTCAGAAATAGGATGGATGTAAGAGGTGCTGCTGCGTGTGTGTGGATATGATGACGATGGAGCTTGTTCTTGTTCTGTCAGCATTATTGAACCCACTATGAAGTGACTGGGAACAGTGGAAACTACAAAGAATGGAAATGAAAGTATTGAAAGGATTAATCAGAGGAGCAGACAGGACTGCCTGCCAGTTGCTCGTCATTCGGTGACTTTCAAAACTGCTTAAACAGCAGTTTGTGGAATGTGTATCTAACGACTTCACTTGAGCAACATCCATCTCCTGCTGCTTTCTACCAACTCTGAAAATGTAGAAATGATTCTTCTAAATAGTCAATTGCTGCATTTTAAAAGTAAATATAGGTTAAATCTTATAACTGAAACACTGCAGAATGTAACAGTCTCTTCAATGTTTACTTGTTTATTTCTGCGTACATTAGGTTAGAGTTGGAGAACACACACATAACACTGACTAATGATGCACATGGTTTCCATTTAACTGCTAAAACAGAAACCTCTAGAAACCTTTAAGGACCATTTATAGGCTACTTGCATGAAGACCAACAAGTCAATATCAAACAGGAGCGTGAAAACACACAAAAACAATCCATTTCACTCGAAGAGTTGTGTCCTATAGCAGGTGAATACTAAACGGCTTCATTGTTGCAGCAGTGCACGTTTGTGACATTTCTTGATCAAAACTTTTAAATGAATCTTTACTGACTTTGTGTTCCGGCTCATTTATTGTAGTACAGCTATCTGGAGCGTGAACAGTAGGATAAGATATCTTTATTGTGCTTGCACCTTGACAATGAGCAGTCCTCCAGGTGCCAGAAGAGAAGCACAGCTAGCGCTAAAAGCAGAAATACAAGTACAATAAAACAAATTACAATTATTGAGCCGGGGTCCTCTTAGTGAAACCACCCTGGCCGTTTAGTGATGAGTGTCTGTTTTAAGAAACAGGATATAGCTGTGGTGTCATTTATAATCTGCTTATAAATGTTTAAAGTCTAACCAAACTTTTCTTTTTCTGATTTTTCTTCCATGTTCTTCCTGTTCCTGCTGATCGCCTCCATAAAAGGTAAATGCATCTTTTTAATTCTTTCTTTCTGTGTGTTCATGCTGAAACTGGCTGTGAGACTCATTAAAACCTGACCTGATGGTCACTGGAGCTTCTGTGGGGGTTTCCTAACAAGTTTTGTTTTTATTTCTCCCACTGATCTTTGGTTCAGTCATGAAGCAGATGTTTTGTCTGAACTTGAACTGAATCACATGAACAAGTGGAGTTTCTCTGGAGCTCCTCTTGTTCTGTGTTTTCCCGGCACAAACACGCTCCTGTTTGCTGTTTCTCAGTCAAATATTTCCCCACGTGTTGGTGTGTTGTTCTAGGTTTCATACTGTAGGTAACTCTACACCTCTGGAGCGGTGTTGGAGCAGTTCTGTGTGTTGCCAAGCCGAGGCCCGTTTAAGTAGTACTGAGTAACCAGTGTGAAAGTTGAACCGAAAAAAAAAAAACAAAAAACACACGCAAACACCAGCTAGCTGCTGTCCTATCGCCATGGTTACCAGTCACACCACCACCTCCTCCTCCGGCGGTCCGGTGTGTGATGTCCTGAGGAAGTGTGTGTGTGTGTGTGTGTGTGTGTGTCTTTGATGAAGCCGGCTGCTGGCGACGGGGTCATGTGAAAGAGGAGACTCCCAGGGGAGCGTTCAGGATCGCTGAGCAGTTTTCAACATTTCTGTGTCAGGATTTCACAACTTAAAAGAGTCGTTGAATGGAGTGTTATCGCCTTTGAGGTGCACCGCCTCTTTGTCTGCTCAGGACTTTTTGAGTTGTGTGTGGAAGATGCTTTCATATGCTGCACGTATTGCTGTGTAGAAAAAAGTCAAAAGTGGCTTTTAAAGCGCCCGCTGCATTAAAGTTACCCTACTAGAATCCACACAGAGAAAATTAAAACATTTAGGACCCAATTTTAGTTGTTGATGTAGATCTCTAATGCATTGTCAATACCTTTCTTTTTTTTTTTAAGAACTTTATTTATTGTTTTCCTTCAATACCTTTCTGAAACAAATTCCTCATTACACTCTTCCAAACATGTATTTCCAAAATTAAAATTTCAGTGTATTGCCGTCTTAGCGGCCACAGAAGCTTCCAAAGATTCATGAGGCGAAATCCCGTTTGTATACTCGATCTCGCGAGATCTCGATTCGCACTGGAAAAACTATCTATGATTCATTTCACAACATTTCAGACGATTCTTGTAACTTCAAGACTCTTTCTTTGAGAAATTTTTAGTTTTTTATTTTTTTTGGGCTAAATCGGTCAAATGTTGATATTCTTGTTTGAGCTGTGGCGACGCCATCTTTGATATCCCTGAAACCCGTGCCCATATATTTCAGTTAGCAAAACGTAAACGCAGTTTGAAGGCTATGAATTCTGGTTTGTTTGTCAACGTATCAACTTTCGTGTGATGGATTTTGGCAACTGCAGGTTGGAAATGAGTGGCAATGATCTTGTTTTTGTGCGTCCGTTTATTCTCTGTGCTGAAGAGACACCTTTCATGGGAAGTATACTTTAAAGACGCTTTTCTTTTAGAGTAACTTTGACAAACAATGCAGATTTTTTTGTTTGTCGTAGAAGTGCAAATGTTTGTCACTTTATTATGAAGTTTTATAACATTCAAGGTTGTGAAATGAGACTCTAATATACAGCAATTATATTGAGAAATACCAATGTTAGGTGGGATCGAGTCCAGAGTTGGCTGTTGGAGCAATCTGGATCTCTAACCAAAGATAAAATTCACTTCCGGATTTATTTTGCTGTAACAGCTTCACTGATGTGTGATGAAATCCAATAATAGGGGCAAATTGACAGCTTTCACCTTCGTACATGGTGGTTTGGCTCAATATTTGCCATCATCCAGAATCTGCACGCACAGTGTGTCAGTTCTATTGATTTGTAATTATCAGACCGAATTGCTGTTAGATATTCTGAGTTGCCAACAATGATAAACCAGTTCTGTATGAATGTGGCACGACGGCTATCAAAGAGACTGGCCGTGGTTAGCATTAGCAACATAGTTGTATTGGATCTGATGGGATTTTATTTTCATCTGGGGGCTTTGTCAAAGCAAACATTCAGTGAAATGAAGCTGCCTGACGGCTTTGTTTAAAAGAAAAATTGACCTTCAGTAAAGATTACTTACATTCCTGTCATTGTTGGCATTTATAGAACATTTCAGATCTATTTTAATCATTTTACTTTGCACTTGGCACCAGAGCATAATGTTACCTTCATGAAACGCAGAGCTGAAAGAATTTAAAAACAATAAATCGTCTACAGGAAAGGTGTTTTTCTACAAATGTGTGGTGACATTTTATTCTTATTCTATTCGCATTTTATTGTTTTCATATCAAGCAGGTATCACTTGAGCTTTACTGTTTAATTGTGCTTCTGAACGACACTTCAGATATGAATTCCTGAGCATTTATCTGATCTGAGAGATCTTTGAGCCTCCGTATCCTGCTGTGAACTCTTGCTGTAGTTGATTTACTCGTCTTGGTAATCACACACCTGATGTAAACATGAGGAGCATGCTGGTGTGTTTTCTGCTCTTTGTACTTCCGCTTCTTATATAGTGAACTCACATTACAGAGATTTAGAGTCAACCTTCTGGTTTCTCGACCTTTGTTGGTGCCTGGTGTGTTTCGCTCAGTTACATGTTCATGAAAAACAGAATATTATTCACCATATGGTGTTTACTTTTCTATGAGGTATTATAAAATGACAGGACAGAACTGATAAGACATGTATAGAAAGAGGGAGTGTGCAGAAGACTGTTCTCCAATGTAAATATGACATTTGATCGATCAGTCAGGTTTTTCCGCCTTTTATGTTCTAACCGTCTGCCTGGGTTTGTTCCAGTTGGTCAGTCTTGCTCCAACAATCCAAATACCAGTCGGATTAATTGGTGACTGGTGAGGGTGAAGGATGTACCTTTGCCCTGTGTCAAACTTCCCAACAAAGGTAGAGAAAGAAGATGGCTGAATTATTGCCAGAAATAGATTTATCGCAATAATATCTGTTTCACACTGCCTTCCTCGAAATAACAGTTTTCACTCAAACGGCTTTCAGCTCTCTCGATGACTTCATTCTCCAGACTCCTCATAGTAAACACACTGCAGTTTGGCTTAGAACGGATACACAATACAGTCTGAACATGCTGTGACATTAGAAAAAAAAAAAAATGTGTTTAGTAACCTTCTTCATTGAGTCACTACAACCGGCCTGTACTCAACTCTTTCCCACCTTAAACCTCAAAATAAGACTTTGTGTAAAAAGTTTCAGCTTTCCCATGAAGACTTTTATCCCCACGGTAGAATATAATAAAACATAAACAACAAGATCAAAACACGACTGTTTAAACAGCAGTCACACACACTTATCAGGCTTTCCTGGCTTTTTGTGATGTGTTGACTTTTATTCATCCTCAGCAGACTAAACACAAGCTGTGATCTCTGCAGCTCAAAACCCGCTAAAACTACTGCTGACAAAACCCTGACTGTCCAGCTTTAACAGCTATTCTGATGGGGACACATTTGTGACATGCACACAAAAACACATGTACATGTTGTGTTTTTATGCTTTCTGTGGATATTTTCTGCCTGCAGACTCAAACCCGGCCAGAACAATACTTGTCTGAACCGCTTACTGTCGGTCGCTCTGAAAACGTTGTGACTTCTCTCATGAGGACGCAAATACACACAGACATGTTGTGTTTTCATGTTATTTTGGGGACTTGATGCGTCGTCATTTTCTTGCACAAAACTTAATTAGTACTTATGATAATTTTGCTCGGGGGATTTGATGATCCTGGCTTTATCTTGAAGATAAGTCACATCATTGAGATTTGGAGAGCAGATTTAAGCATCCATGATGTCGTTAAAACAAACACACATGCACACAGACATTTCAGGGTTTGTATACCTTTTGAGGATGCTGCATTTACTTATGTTTGTGTTCTAGACTGAACTCCAGTTGTAATTTCCCAACCTCAAAGTATCCCTGATTATAACTCCAACTTTAACAGAACCCCACCCACCCTGGCCTTCAAGCAAAATGAGTCTTTCTAACCATGGGGATTTGATCATCCTAGCTTTATTTAGAAAGATCCCCATTGTGTGTGTGTGTGTGTTTGTGTGTGTACAGATTTTGGTGTCCACAATGTAGGTAAACCAAGCACACAAACGCTTGTAATTTTAGAAGACAAAGTGAAACACGTAATGACGAATGTGCTGCAGCCATGCTTGAACTGCACTGCAAACATACCACGCTTCTTTGACGGGGAAAAAAAAAAGCACAGCTGAGCTCTGACAAATGAAAACACGCCTCTTTTTTTTTTCTAATTTCCGTCTCACATACACACACACACATATATACACACACACACACACACACACACACATAGAGTGAGCGCGAGTGAAACACATGTTTCTTGCGCTGGCAGTGACATCACCCGCCTTGTGGTCAAAGTCCAGTTCCTCTATCCGGCTTAGAGCTGCTAACACACACCGCCACGCTCACAACTACCACAACCACCGGCACACACACAAACACACACACCCACACACTCAGAGGCTCGGCTGACTGAAGACTTGTTAAAGGAGGAAAGACGCAAAGAAGAAATGAAGGATTATCCCCTGGGTTAAGGATGACTCTTCTTTAACAGTCTGGATCCTACGAACTCGACTCTCCCTCCTCCTCCACTTGATTTCTCTCCTATTTTCAATCACCTGAATTCATTTCCTCCACTTTTCTTGGTCACTTTCTCTCTGATGTGCTACCTGTGCTGACTTTCACTCCTTTCAATCATTCCTCTCCTCCACTGTCCCCCTGTCCCTCTCTTTCCTCTGGGAGGGAGGGATGAACTCCATGGCTGCTTACAGACAGTTCCTCCAGGATCTGGAGGAGAAAAGAGGTTAGTGTCCCTCATTTACAAGTGCTTCTCAAAGCCATTAAACATTTCTAGTTTTACTGGAGTGTAATGTTTCCGTGTTTTATCTGGTGTTATCTGTTCGGAGTGTGACTTCGCCAAACTGACATGTTGCACATGTGCATTGCTCACCGTCCGTGTGAATCAGCACAAGCCAGACATGGGGTTGGGCTCTGAGTAGGTGTAATACCTGCTCTTCAGGGTGTGCAACCAGGTCACGCAGTGTGGTTTCTTTAGTGGGAGTCCTGCACTAGCAGAGGATTCAAATCAGATTTGAGTGTCAATGTGTGTTTTTTTTTTTGTTTTTTTTTGCTCTGACTGCAAACAGACTTTTGGTTGAATTTATCTAAAGGAAAGAAAGATGGTTTTATGATGAGGATAATCTATCTGATGGTTTTCAAAGTCTGAATCTTTCTGTCTGAGAATGGAAGAGCAGAAAGTTTCCCTCATCAACTTACTTTATGGGTTATTTTCCTGCTGCTTTCTCAGCTCGGCGTTGCTCTGAGTCTGCCTGCTCAGCTACTGTTGTGGCCTTCAGATAAAGATGTGGGTCAGTAGAAGGTTGAGCTGCTGCTTTCTGTGAAGTGTGGCATCATCCTGAAAGCGTCAGCAGCCCCCGGGTGTCCTCACTTTGTTGGCCCTGAGCCTTTAATTAGCTTCACTGGGCTCACTCATTGTGCGTATCGGCCCCGGTCGAGATGTGGAGGTTCCGCTGGCTTCTCTGCTTTTTGTCTTTACTGACACTCGATCCCGAGCATGTGCAGGAAGCAGCCGTGGGACGGGCGTCGGAGCGTCAGATGGCGTGCAGGAGAAGGGATGCTTCGCTTCAGCAGCTGTTCTCACAGCATTCAGCTGAGTGCCGCCTCTGACTGGAGTCAAGTTCTTCCTGAAATATTTATTTTCTTGATACTTTGGATGTGCAGGTCTTTCACCTTTTGCGTGTTTTCTTAATAGCCTAGCACCTGTGGTGGCTCAGGTGGTACCGTGGGTTGTTGTTCGATCCCTCATCTCGGCCTATGGAATAGTGCTCTTGGGCAACACACTAAACAATACTGTCTAAAAATACAACTTTTACACCCACACGTCTGAATATGACAGTGAAAGGTTATTTTTATATTTTGAAACTCCTGATGGTTTAGTTATCCAGAGATATATGAAAAATGTCAGTAATTTTTGAAGCCAGGCGTGTTCACTTTAATTAGTGGGTGCCTCTCTTTGCTTTGTGTTTTCTGCTGGAGCAGTTTTTTCATTCACACTGACACATTTTTATTAGAGAGGTACAGATTTCTACAAGGTAACCTGATTTGCACAATGCATTTCAGAAACAAGCCAATTTAAATGACCATGGCCTAGCACCTGTTTTTTTTTTTTTTTTTCCATCAAAGTCTAGAATTTGTCGTCCTCCCTTTGTTTTCACCAACCTCCTTTTATCATGTAAAGCGGTGACTCCTTGCTGTGCAGGTCCGAGTGCACTTAAAGTGATGAACTTGATGAAATCAGTCTGGTGTTCAGGACATGAAACCTTTTGTCCGTTCAGCTTGAAACCGTTCGTTTAATTTCCTGAGCAGTCTCTCTACAGGTGTCTGGATTTCAAGGCTGCATTCAGATTGAAATTTCCCCCCTCTTGTGTTTTGTGGAGGAGCTTTACCACCATGGCTGTGGCTACACCTGCTGCTACTTGTGGTTTTGGTGACATTATGTGGGGCCGCCCCCCTCCAGCAGCAGCTGCTGCGTCTGAGGCCTCGCAGCATCGCACGTCAGCCCGGCTTACAATCACCTACAATCCGACTGCACCCTTTAAATTACAGTTGAGAGTAAACTCCTTAACCGCCATTAAAGCCGCTGGGAAAATGTAATCATTGCTAATGTAATTATTTCATGAAACGCTGCATAGCAAGAGTGTGACCACGAGCGTGTGTGTGAACATGCCGCTGCGGGATGTGGTCAAAGCTACAAACCAGCTTAAACTGATTTACCCACCTATTTATAAATTAGATTTTGTCCAACAACAAGAAAGAAAGAGACTGCCGGACTGGAGAGATGCACTTACAGAGTAAAAAGCCATTTAAAGCGAAAAGAGTGGGAATTGTTTGTTTGTAGTTTGCATCGCTGTTAAAAGGCATTTTATTGAGCGGCGTTTCTAATATCTTGGCTGCTACATTTATATACACAAAAAAGAGACAAACTGAGAGATGAGAGCTGAAAGCAGAGATGTTTGAAGGCCACAAAAATCCCATCCTCTCTTCTAAAGGGCCAATTTGTGATCGTGCATGTTTTTCACAAAGATGTATCGGAGTAATGGCGACTAATTTAATGTAGAGGCTTAATTACATCTTTAGTCTGAATCAGCATGCTTGAACTAAACTCAGTACTACTGCATAATGGAAGAACTTCAAATAATACCTGATGCAAATATGCTTTAAAAGACCAACATTCTACCAAGAATATAAAAAATATATAAATTTTTAGGAGATTGAGTTGAGGCATTAACTCATGTTCAGACTATTTAGGGGCATGATATCAAAGTATAGTCTGGTTGTTGTTTTCCTCCTTAGTTTAAAAAGCCCCTGTTCCAAGGTTCTAAGTTTGTCCTGTTCCTGTAGAGAAACAGGAGACCCTGCTTCGTAGTGGAGTTGTGATGAGAAGGATGTGATGTGTGTGGATGACAGAAGCAGAAGTCTCTGCCTCCCATCAGCTGTCTGTCTTGACCTTACATGAGTTAGAACTCCTCTTCTCTCCAATACAAAGCAAAGTGAACATTCCCTTGTCTCGCATTGCTTCATGCTGTGTTCTGTCAGGAGAGTAATGTCGTGATGAATATCTGTGAGGCACAGACAGGAGTTGTGTGAATGGCTTTGAGGGTTTGGTCACAGTTTGTTGAAGGTGGAGTGATTGACAGCTTCTTTTCTCCTGTTGGATGTGATTACACCACCTGATCAGCAGCATGGAGGTCTGTATTCGTGTGTGTGTGTGTGTTATTGTATCTCTTTTCTGTATCAGACTCGATCTGTGTCAACGTCCCCGGTGTTGACAGCATGGCCGTGTTTTCAGGTTCATGAACCTACGACCGAAGCAGTGAACTGTGGGATACACTCCCCGTACTTCTAATCGTATTCAACAATGTACCGACCCGTCATTTTCAGTTCACTGTAACGTTGCTCCACACTCTGATTCTTGATGACTGAATTATTACCAAACATACTAATGCACTTGGATTTGTGGAGTTTCTTCATTATTTTCTCTTTGCTAGTGTGGCAACAGTGTCTTATGTAGTGTTTGTGTGTGCGTGCACGCGCATGCATGTGTCAATGATTCATCCATTAGATTTGAGTCTGTATTTGCTGATTTTGTACTCGTTTGTTATGCAACAGTTTTTCCTCTGCTGCTTTTAGCCTCCATGACAACAGTAGCCATGAATCACCTTTCCTCTTAAATTCTTAAATCATTAATTCAAATATCATGTACTTGTACTCTCAGGATGACCTTTGAATTTCAGCACAGGCGTCCGTATGAGAGAATAAATTTGGTTTTATTTGCTCCTGTTTTGTTGGTAATTTGACAAATCAATTTTTATTTATATTTTAGTTTCCAGAGAATAAATTGCAAATCAAAGTCTTTACAAACACCAGCACATTCCCTCAAACAAATAATACACCAGAGTAATGCAGTTAAATGGGAAACTCAAAACACACCTGAAACATTTGAATAAAATAAACCAATAAAAGTTGGTTAAGCAACATATAAGAACACACCAAAATCCAGAAAATAGAGAATAGAATCTAAATCAGATTATTGCTAAAACACACTGCAGTGACTTTCATTCACCCCCTATGAATAGAATTATATGCACATAGTATTCTTGTTGTATTGCTGTTGGACACTGGAGCTGAGCTGTCGGCCCTGTGCGGTCTAATGATTCACCTTCAGCTAGTCAGAAGGAGGAAGATCCTCTAAAATCTGGATGTTTAACAGTGATGTCAGCATTAATACAAATGGCAAAAAAACAATTGCCAAGATAAACGGCCACAATGCAGAGGTAGCATTTATAAAAACATAGTAAACGAGTAAAAAGCTTTCTAAAGATGTTGATGAAATACTGAGGTTGAAATAAATATTTTTTTGGAAATACAATAACATGCAGCTCTGGACAGTCTGATGAGTGTTTGGTTCCTTCTGTTCTGAACACGTAGCTCAGCATTTGGTTTGTGTTGGAGGGTTGATCCTGCTTCTATCGTTCTCTCTCGTATACAGGAGGTCTTTGTTTTAAGGAACTATTGGTAAAAGGCGCAATGTGTGGCTCAGCCTATATTAATCCAGTCATATGAGAGGTTTTTGACTTTATTTTAAATCTAACATTAGCTCCATTGTCGTCTCCGCCGTCATGGGTCTCTCCCACACACACACAGCCATGGGTATAGCGTTGTTTTTGAATTGGATTAACTTGGATTGAAGGGATTGACCGTTTGGATTGTGAATATGGTGTTTGTGGTCCTCAATGCAAAACATCTTTAGGGTTTTAAAACATCTCAGCGGTGCTGTTGGATGTGATGACGTTAATGACGTCTGACTGTGATCACAGTGTATCAGCACCAGGCCGTGAAAATAACCTAGATGAGAGGGAGGTGCAGGAGTGTGTGTGTGTTTCTAGGGAAGGGACCAGGTTATTAGGCAGTGTGTGTGTAAAGTAATTAGTTTGTTTAGATGGTAGGTTCACCTGTAAGCCAGGGTGTGACGGCTGGCTGATGTGTGTTTGGAGGATATAGAGGAATGCAGCAGGTAGATGACGTTTGTGTATATCAGTTCTCTCTCATCAGATGAAGGATCTCAA
The DNA here is from genome assembly GCA_900302745.1 of Parablennius parvicornis. Classification (NCBI taxonomy): domain Eukaryota; kingdom Metazoa; phylum Chordata; class Actinopteri; order Blenniiformes; family Blenniidae; genus Parablennius; species Parablennius parvicornis. Next base: position 63,995 of record OMNM01064151.1, on the reverse strand, counting down.
TGTACGTTTGTGTTTTTTCATTATTGGTGCAGTCCCTCTGAGGTACTGTTGCTATATTGTTGACACTGGTTATTTGTTTGTACTATTTACTATTTCACTGAACTCCAGTTCACTGGAGCAGAACCACCACAGAATTAATGTCTTGAGAAAACGGGAAAATTTAACACTTCAAAGGTTTTCCTGTGTTCTTGTCTTTTTCACTCCGTATCTCATCTATCTAATGGTTGTCTGTCTCAACCAGTAACATGGTTTAATGAGTTTCACCTTGTTTACCACGTTGACATTTTAATCCACAGGCACATTCATGCTGAGCGACAACAATCCTTTACAGTAACCCACACTGTTACACAATGAGACACAATCCTACATGTGAGAAACTCTTTTAATAGTGCAGGAAGGGAAACAGATCTATGCACTCCAAAAACAAACGTTTCTCAGCTCAGTTTCTTACAGATTCTTACAGATATACTTCTTGTTCCTTCTCCTTCACAATCGGCCTCAAACCGACTGCAGATCCCATCTGGACCGAGCTCATGTTGACTTTCTCCGGCATCACGCTTCAGTAAAGACTGTTGGTTTGTCTAGCTTTGATTTTCAGCTTCCATCTTCGTTTCTGTTTGTATCTGTCTGGTATGAAACCACAACCCCCCAAATAGTAACAAATCAGTTGGATCTGTTTTTTTCTCTACGGAATCGCTGGTTTGTCTGGATAACCAGTTGGCTTCCTAGCCTTCATTTTATCCAGAGTAATTGATGCATGATAATTAGTGTTTTGACTTTAATGATTCACTTCGTATTGATGGTTTCTCTAAAGTATCTAAGAGGTAAAACCACCGTATCAGAGAAGCTTCCAAAACTCCCCAAAATAGCTTTTGAAAAACATTCAGTGTGGACGCGTCATTAGAGAAAGTCATTTTGGGGTTTTCTGTTGCTGGTTGGGTATAATTATCTGAACTTTGACGACATCAAAATGTCTTTAATGTTGTAATTTGATCATAATTATGTGACGACCCTGCGACCCGTAGTGGTTTTACACTAACTAAAATAAAAGCTGCTATTACTGAAGTTCAATCAGTAATTTCCAAATCCAGAGTGTTGACACAAACCCACAAATAATCAAAGTTTTTTTTTTTTTTTAACCATTAACATGCATGTATTTGACCTTAACTCCCCTAAAAACTCAGTCCAGTTTTTTCTGAATGGTGCCGAAAGAAAAACTGCACAACGCGCCGATTGGAGCTTTGCATTGTTTGGTGTCACGAGCAGACACGTTGCCCGACTGAACTTCAAAGCCTGTTGATCGGGTTACATAAACGTCTGGAGGCCGTTTGTTTCCACGTTAACAAGAGAGCGGAGTGAGTGCCAGAATTAGCAGAGCAGGAGTTACAGTAGCAGCCAGGGTTTTAGCCTGAAACCACAAACACACGCCAAGTCTCTACACTGTCAACGTACTTATTAAAATGTTTTTTTTTTTTTTTTTAAATAAAGTGTCAAGACCAATCATCGAGTGTCAAATCAAAGTCCTGATTGCTAAAGGTGTTAGCTCTCAGGTTAGCTCTGTGGATCTGGTATGGAAGATAAATCAGTACAACAGTCACAGGACTTTAGGAGGTTGTGTTCATCTCGATGTCTTTCATGTTTCAGTATCCAGAACACAATCAGGGGACACAATTAAGAGCTTTTCTAACTAAAACTTCTGTACACCTTTTAAATTAGCTATGACCCACGCATCAATACACTTACTCTCATGCACATAGTTAAAGTAGCACGTAGAACAGGAGTGAAGAAACTGCACTTAATGTTTAAAAGTTTCTCCTTTGTTAGCTTGTATCTGAAGCAGCAGTTAGAATTCACATATTAGAGTGACCTGTGATAGCATGACATGAAGTTCAGTTTGAGTTTGAAGTCGCTGGTTGTCTTTAGGGAGTTGTTTTGAGGCAAAAATAACACATTTTTACATAATTTCACATGTAACTACGCTCACTCAGAAATGCAGCTTTCCTTCTTTAACACTGTTACTTCATCTCTGTTCTCAGAGGAACTAACCCGGATTCATAATTGTGGAGTAGTTTGAAACAAACAGCATATTGAAGTCCTATTTAGAAAAAAGTACTGATATTTATTTGTTGTTGGTAGCTGAGCTCTAATGAAACAGTATCAGTCGGATCTGTTAACCGTTGAGTGGTGCGGTTGTCTAAACTTTACAGTCTGTGACAGATGAAGTGATCACATGGAGACATCAGGCACTAAAAACACCAACGTGTGTTTTCAGTGTGAATCAGTGCTGAACTAGGAGCACTAAAATATCCATTTATCCACTAACATCCATCACATTTAGCTTTTTGTGGCCTAAATTTCAGTTTTTAATCAACATGACCTGAATGAGAAATCGCAAAATTAATCGAAATGCCTTTAGCCACTCATGCTAATAATAGCTTTCGGGGGTTTTTTGGATGAAGGCTGAATGAATTTATTAGAAAGATAAATTGTGATGTGTATGTTTTCTGCTTCCGTGTGAAGAGGTTTTGAGAGACAGAATGAAAGACCAAAAGGGATGACATTACCGAAGTGTAATGACAGCCGATTGTAAAGCCAGACTGTGAAGTTCGTCCTTATTTTCATTCTCATATAAAAAATAAGACTTTCTTCATAATCTCTTTAACAGGATGTCCACCACATTTGGTAACTTCCTCATTTCTTCCAGTTTTATCTAAACAAAGATCAGTGATAATGACACAAGACATGAAAAAAACTATTCAGATTCTGTAAATATTGACAAAGCCTGACACTTGAACCTTGAACTTCTTACCTCTTATCCGTTCACTTCCAGTTCAGGTGCAATTTCAACTCACTAATGGTTTTATTTTAGAGACAAGATAAGATTGTGACCACAATACCAATAAAACATGTGATAATAAACTGATTAGAAGTCTTTAGTGGCGTTTTTCGGAAATACCATTACATCATTCATTCCATTTTTGACACGTTGTTTTGCTGTAAATCATGAAACGTAGAATATTGTCAGTTTTAAATTTTTTTTCTTTAGATATTATTGTCAGTAAATCTCTTTTTCTTTTTTTTTTTTTTTTTTTGTGACTTTATAAAGTCTCAGGTAAAACATAATGCTTCAAATACTTTCTCGAGATTTATGATTTTCTATTTAAGTATTTTAATGAACCATACAAAGAGTTAAATGTCGCCTCAGTGTGAAATAATGTTATATGACATCTTCTATTTTTTTCAGCACTTTTGAAGCAGCACTTTTGTACATCGATTACATCAATTAATGACAGTTTTGGTTGGAACAATATAGATAATTAGAATCCTCAGACTAATCTATCTGTTCTTTGTATTTGTTGTTGGTATTGCAGGAACATTATTTACAACTATTTTTTTCTAATATAATGAGCTTATTATGTTTGATAATGTGATAATTCATTTCTGTGAAATCTTCCCGCCTCTCTGAGCTAACGGAGACATGACAGCAGGGGGAATCCTCTTCAACCGAGACTGTTTTCTTGCTGATATCTTCATGTTCTGGGTCAGAATTCAGCTCGGTGTCACAAACACACACAGGCGAGTTTCCAGTAGCCGTCACACAGATGTGCCTGTGATGATAAACGTCCTCTCTTCTTTATCAGCATCACTCCAGCCGGGCGTGGCCTCGCCGTTGGCCGTCTGGCTCAGCTGAAGCGTTTACTGTAAACTGTATATTTATGTCTCTGTGTGTGTGTATGTGACAGAAGCCTCTATTAATGTGAGAGCCCCCGGCCGCTGCTGGCGGGGCTGTAGCGCCCTCCTTTGGATTGATTTATTGATAAGTTGTATTAGTTTTCAAGGCAGGGTAAATGGTAAACATGTAGCCACCAATTAGCACCTTCTGACACTATCTGTTGGAGATATTTGGTATCTATTCGGTTCCACAAGTGTGTAAAGAATATCTTATTCACATGTTATCTCCACCTCTGACAAGCTTTCCTTTTGTAGCTTTGACGTGGTAACCACAGCCCTCTCCTGGCTCTGACAGGCTGATAATAGCAGAGGACAGAGTTTGTGCTAGTAATTACTGAGCGTGTGCGCGTGAGGTGATTTTCGAAGACGCTGTGCCTGCAGAGTGTAGACCAGGGAACAAGGCAGCGAGAAACTAAAGGAGGAGCTGAGTGAAAACACGACCACTGGGAGATCATTTAGGATGTTGAGGAAGAGGAGGAGTGAAGGGTGAAATACATCCGCAGTGAGCTGGATCTTTTAACAGCAGAAAGAGCCATGTGAATTACATTAATGGTACCACTGGGAACTCTTACTTCCTCAACATTAACTCAGTAAAAATAAATACCAGGTGAAGAGTCCAAGGTCAACTTTTTTACATCATAAAGGAGCAGCTTGGCGCTCGCTGTCTCCCTGCTGAGATATCATGTAACATAATGTTTTGCAAAATTTTACTAGTGTTGTTGTTCATCTTTGGTTATTCAGGGAGGCTTTAAAAAATGTTGAGCTGAAAGAGTGATTCTCATCAAAGAAAAGAAGAAAAGGAAATTAAAAGTGAAATAGTGGTTTTCAACCGGTGGTCCACAACCCAAAAATGGGTCACTGACTAGTTTTCTGTAGTTCGCAGTTCTTATATTGGCAGAAAAATAAAATGTTATGTTAAAAATCAATGCATCATCATCTATTAACTCCTTAACAAAAATGCTGGTGATGTGAGTTGACGGGCATCTTCTCACACGGCAGAACTCGTCTGGTTACATATGTAATTGAGGAATGAGCCACAATATAAAATAAGACTTTCATTATGAGGAGGACAAACACGTCTGTATGTGTAATGGAGCGAGCTGTTAGAACATGAAGCCATCAAAGCTACCAAACTATTCCTTCTCCTCTCCACAAATCAAATCTATGTACTCTTACTGTTATCAAACTTTCCTCTGCACAGCAGGATTTTTCCATTAAAGTTAAAACTGTATTTGCAAATTCTCTTCATCCTGCTGGTAAGCAACTCCTTTTCAGCCTGTTTTTTCACCCAACAGAGACTCGATACGATGTGGGAATACAATGTACTTTAGTGTGCCTTCGTCAACGCTCTTTATTTTACTCAACTTCTCATTTAGGGGTTGAATTCCCCTTGAGCGGAGCTGCAAGGGAGGACTTAAAGGTCAAGGCACAACAGAGAAGCACTCAAAATGTCACGGCCCTGCTGTGGCACCGTGTTGCATTCAGCTGCTTTTCTTTTGCAGCCCTGCGCTGCCGTCACTGCTCCTCATAGTTTGGATGTTTCTGGTCAAACCTCAGTATCAGCCAGTCATGTTGCAGGTTTGTCTTGTTCCACCGAAGGAATGATGGCAGAGAATTTTATTAGCTCGAAGGCCTGCAGTTAATGAGAGTTTTGAGTTGGCTAATTGTCTCCTGGAATTGGTTCTTAGATATTGCCCCCGAGATGACACATTCATTCTGTCCACAATATTCCTTAGTTACATCGCAGGCTATTAATTTATTCGCATTCACTTAATTGATGATTTCGTTTTGCTGAGAGAATGAAGTTTGCTTCAATTTGATCTGACTCTGCTCTCGGCATTCAGAGTGGGTTCTTCACCGTTCACCTGCTCTGAATACCAATGTTTTGTCAGCCTGGATCACAGCAGCAGACGGTCTGTTACCAGGGCCTACGCTGGCTTCTCAATGTCTTTTCACAACATTTATCCAACTGTTTATTACAGCTGTGGTGCACATGCACAGTACCAGCGTTTACGGAGGTGGGGTCAGGGCATTTTTTAAGAAGTTCCACCTTGGAAGCCGTTTCCAAAAAGTTGTGAGCCAAAAGCTCGTGTAAACCGACCCAGAACCGGAAAAAAAGTTTTGCTTTTTCACTTGAAAACGTTGTGTAAATGGTACCCGAGACCGTGTGCTCACGCCCCCTTGATTTTGTGTGTTTGTGTCTCTGTAAGAACATTTGTCTGACCTGTGTGTTGTGTGAATGATTAATGACTCGTGGAAACGGAAACAAGACGTAGATTTAGAAGTGCTTATTTTTAGTTTAGATCCTGTTCCTCCTGCACATAACAAATGTCTCTGGGCCAGAAACACCCTTTTTAATGTGTTTTGACTTAATTATAACACGGCAACCCTTTTCCTTTTCTATTTTTACTTGGAGTCAGAAAGGCTTTGGGTCGCTATCTGAATTAATTGTTTCCCTGGCAGCTTTTTATCCTGGGGTGTTGTGGTGCAAGATTTTCTGACTTTAAGTTTCCAAACTTAGATTAATTTATAGCTTTAAATAACCTTCCAAAACTGTGATGTTAAAATCTACTTTCTGGCCAAGTTATGTTGAGTGCCCCCGGGAAGTTCTGCTCAGCTCATTTTAACTAAGTAAAAACACTAATTGTAGTGACGCAGCCAGAAAACGTTCAATATCCCGTATGACTCAGAAGATTTTAATCCTTTTTAAGAATTCTAAGAATGATTGAAATTACATTTGTATATTGACAGTGTTTCCAAATCCAAGGTTCATCTTTCCTGAAGTTTCTATTTTTTACTCCTTTGTGTTTGTGTTAGCTGTGTGTCGTAGCGTCACGGAGCCCAGGCTTTTCTGCGTTCCCGCTTCCTGTTTATTTCCGGTCGTCCCCAGACTCCATCAAGCCCCTCAGGCTCCACCTCGAAGATCCCGGCTGGCTCTGCTTCCTGGAGACGTGGGAAACGTAGCGTTTGTCTCTCTGAGATAACAAGCAGGCTGATGGTGCTCGCTAATTACACACCACACAGATCTGAGAGCAGCTCCAAAAGACGGTCTGGACGTGATTCTGTGCAAGTGGGGAAGGAAACATTGACTCAAACGTAGCCAGTGGTGATGGTCCGTCTCACTGCCTGGAAAAATGCAAATCTGCTGCCTTTGCTTTGACCCCCAGGTTTATTTCCAAGATAGAACCGGTTCTGTTTGGAGTTATTTTTTACTGCTTTTGAAGTCCACGAAAACACGCTGCGAGGCTGCGAGGCCAGCGTCAACACTTCAAGTGGGACACAAAGATTTGACGTGTGTGTGTATTTAGGCTCAAGTGTGTAACTTCAGGAGATTTAAGTTGAAGCAGATCTTTTGAGATCCTGAGCTACTTTACGTGCTCAGACTCGGCGAGATCATAGTGTCGTCTTCTTATTCTTGCTTAATGGCGGGGGGCACTCAACGTTAGGGTGCGTTAAGATCATAGTGTCTTCTGGTAAACAGTATTGAATTAGCCTCAGCGTGGCTAACTGTGCTAACAGTATGTATCTTGTTCTGTACAGGTTTACATGTAGTCTCTGTAGCCTGAACTCGTGGTGGGTTTCTCCATGGCAGTCAATCTGACTTTTATATATTATTTGGTATTGACTTGCAATGGTTAATGTCTTTGCTGACTAATAATTAGTTAGAGTTAGTTAATCAGTTTCGGATTTCATGTTTTTAATCCTCCTCTTGCCATTTCTGTTTTCCGACAGTCACATCCTGACAGATTTTTGCTCTCTGTGACATCCTGCTTCGATCTCTGTTAGTATTTATAAAAGCAGTTGTCGGTGTTTATTGAAGACCTCCTCTTCACTGGCTACATGTTGTTGAAGCCCAGAGGGCCACACTGCAGTCAATAGGAGCAGTAAATACAGACAAGCCTCCCTCAGATTGTCAATAAACTTTTCTCTCTAGTCCTCGGAGATAGCACCAAGAGTTCAGCTTTGATCTGAGCTGGTTTTGTCTAAATACACTGGCGTGGTTATCTTTATCTTCTGCAGCTAATAATCATTTAAATTGACAGTGAGTTCAACAGATTTTTACACGATTATCATCGCTTTGAAGCTCCCCCTGGCTCGACAGGAGTAAGACTTTCGGTTGAATGCTGAACTTCTTGATTTTATATTTTTTTTACATTAGTCACATGAACTAAACTGTCTTTAGAGAACGTGTACAACTACCAGAACTGTTACACTTCTGTTACAATTAACCTGTAGATTCAGTTAAAAAAATGCTTGTGTTTATGTTAGAAAATATTTTGATTGTGTTTGGAAACCCAAGAATCTGGAGAAACGTCCCACAGACATCAGACTTTCCTTTTTGTCTGTATTATTAATGTTTAACTTTTACCTGCACTTTATAGTGATTGGTCAAACTTTGAATGTGAACCAGGAAGCTACAAAGGAATTATTGTGTGAACTTGATTGAAATCCATGAATGACTTGAAAGTATGTCATAAAACATGATCATGAATGAAAAGACTGAGACTGTATAGGCGAGGTTTGTGGTTTGAGTTGTCTCGCCTCTTCCTCCTAACATCACCTCACACCTCCGCCCTCCTGCTTCATCCCTCTCTCTTCAGGCAGCCGTCTGTTATGCAGCCAAAAATTCACATTATGTCCGAGCACCGGTTGTGATGTGGTCGCTCTATGAGCTCGTTACCGGAGGATTACTGTCCGTCCTGGTAACAACACTCGGCTCTAACTTCCCCGACTCTCATGAACCTGCACAGTGCAAAACAATTATCTTCCCCATTGATCACTCTGCAGCTTGTTGTGCCTTTTTGGCACAGTTCTTCTTGCTGCTGCCTTCAGGCCGACACTAATGTGTGCACTGACTCTGCCTCCTCGTGAAGAGAGCTGTGCGTGTGTGTCAGTATGTGTGTATTGGTCTGTGTGTGGCTGTTGATCGTGAACATGACGGTAAAGTCTGTAGAAAGGCAGGAAAAGCAACTGCAGGTCATTAGTGAGAGTGAAAGAAGAGCTTCTGTCTTTCTCTGATGTACGAGCTCTCCTCCCCTCTCCTCTCGTTCATGGTCAGTGTAGGTGGTCTCCCCTCGCCTTTTAGTCATTTAGACTCACACACACAAACACACAACTTCCATGGCTTTCAGGAATGTTGCATTGACTTTCATTATTGCCAGAAAACCTAGATTCAACAGTAACATTTATTTGCTGCTAAATCATTATAACCTGAAACTGTTTTTGTTCTAAATGCAAATATGTCAAATATATTTCATCATAATATCTTCAAAAGTATTGCAATAATAGTTCAGGTCCATAATTCTCACCTCCAGTCTAACAAACTGCATTTTCACCCAAACGGCTCCAACTCATCAGTCTGTTAGTCAGCGTAGTCATCTCACAATGAATTAACTCTCCAAACCACTCGTAGTAAACACCGTACAGTTTGACTCAGACGAGGGCAGCGCGCCTTGAATGACATAAAAAATCTGAATGTGCACTGAAATCAGAAACGGAGAGAAAATGTAAGTGTTTAACAAACAGCCTTCTTCATGTCTGCTGCTCTGCAATCTGCTCCAGTTGATCCAGAGGAAACGCACGCTCACACAGGCGTGTGTTAATCACATTTTTTCCTCCATATGTACCCAGAACACATTGACCCATAAAACTCCAGTCTTCTCTGAGTGAGAGGGAGATTTGTAATAGTTTTGTAGGCTACTTAATTCATTTAACAAGCTGTCCTAAAGACAGCTTTACCACTGAAACCATTAAAACAACAGAACGAATGAATTCAGATACTGATGAGGCGTTTATATGAGGGGAGGAGAAAGAGTCAGAAAAGGAAGCTTGTGACTTTTTCTTGACAGGATCTTTGATTTGTAGAAAAAAAGTTCATATGCTTTTTTTGTACTAAAGCAGCATGTGGTTGATGTAAAAACTGTCTTATAAAATGTTAGAAAAGATTCACAGTTGAAGTTATAGGACTAAAATCATTGACTAGCCAAAGCCGCTGAATAAAGTTTGTTTATTTGATCAGAGTTTTTTTGTTTGTTTTTGTTTTTGTTTTATATTTCAATGATAAAATATTTACTCCTTTGTCCCCAAGCCTGAAATGTAGTCTAACATGTCTCCAAAAGCTGTTCAGTTTAACAAGATGGGAAATGAAAGGGACAACAATATAATAGAAATTAGAAAGCTCAAATGTAATACTGTGATGCTTGAATAATTAAAACACAGCTACTATGTAATGTGACTACTAATGAAAACTTTGAGCTGCTCCATCACTTTAAAGTGTTAATCTCCTGAATTTCAACCACGATCATGTGTCATCTTTGAAATAAAAATCTCAAATGGAGTCCTTGATCCCTTCATGTCTTCAGACTGAATGTAAATGTTGACATCATGGTGGTGAATAAGCCTCCGACAGCCTCACAATCACAGCTATTTCAGGAGGTCAGGTCAAGTGGCGGAATGAAAGGCCGGAGGACGGGATGGTGTGTGAAGGGGCGGAGGCGGGGTCCTAATTGAGAGGTGTCCATGGTAACAAGAACAGCTGGGGTTAAAATGAAGGGTCCGGTTACCGTGGTTATGCTGTTGAGTCCCCTGTATTTGTGTACACTCTTCACATTCTTTGCCCCTGCCGCTTTTATTCCCTCACTTTTTGTCTTTCTCCTTCTGCCTCGTCTTTTCCCATCCACTGACCTCATCCACTAAAGTGTTTCTCTTCCTCTTCATCTCTGTCCGACTCGCTGTCTCTCAGGCCATTTACATGGGCTCTCACCAACGCCTCGACCTGGACGCCTTCTCCATTTCTCTTCAATTCACTGATCTGAACCTCATCCACAAAGCGAAGCCTCAACTCCTTGTTGTTCTCTCAGATTATGTTTTCTCACGTTTTTGCTTCTTTCACTTTGTTCTGTTCTCTGCCAGTCTTTCATTCACCTCAATGTTGTAGTTCCTCCTGGACCCTGACCTCTTATCTGTCCTTATCTCATGGACTCTTCTGTGGTGTTTCCCACCTGTGTTTACATTTTATCACTGCTTGTCTTCTTACTCTTTTGTGTCTGGCCGTCTCTTTCTCTCTTTCCTATTGTGACTTTTCTTTGGACTTCCTTCTCTTCTCCTGCTCATTAACCTGCAATTACCTAAAGCCATAAAGCCCGAAGAGCCTGGATGAGGCTTCTCTTTGTCAAAAAGTCATAAATCGGTCTCCTTTCTTCCTTCCTCTCTCAGTTTGTCTCCTCCCTCCTTTCCCACCATCCATCCATGCAGGCCCTCTCTGATCCGCCCTGCTGTCGTCTCTCCAGCTGAGAAAGAGTTGTGTTTGTTTCGGCGATGTTGAAGTAGCTGGTTCATGGAGGTGACGTGAAATGTGTGTCATCAAACCCTGCGATGACATCAGCTTTGTGGTTTGCTTCCTCACGTCCTTGATCCCTGACCTTTAACCTTCCTGAGACCCGCCTTGACCAGGCAGTTAATTCTCTACAGGTCAACACCACTGTTTTCATGCTGCTGTGCCTGATGGTGAAAGTGAGGATTCACAGAGGAGGGTCACAGAGGTCCTGTAGGCTTCCTGCTTCCAGCCAGGCTCAGTATGTTTATGCTGCAAACAAACCGAACCGAGGTCCGTCATGTGACATCTGTCATGGAAATAAATCAGCCGTGATGTTGTGAATACTCAACTTTCCAAGGTGGGAGTCTGTCAGGCCTTGATGAACAAGAGACACTTATTTTATGTTGTATTTAAACCTGACAGGACAGAGTTTGGGCAAATTCTTCAGTAGGAAAACTTCTGACAACTGAACAAACATTTTAATAAAGGCTGGTCAACTTGATGTTAAAAAGAAACAACTGAAAAAAGTCAAATTTTACAGTGAATTATTTTTAACGTTGTCCCCAAACATTTTGTGTCCATTAAAAGCCCTTTGAGGTCTTTCATCACAACCTAAGCAGCCATATTGGGCGAGATCACAGTGTCTCAGGGTAAATGATGACTAACAGATGCCTGAAATAAGACGCATCAGAGTCTTCCATGATTTTTCCACTCTTAACTATTTTAGCAGCTTTTTATATGAAATGTGCCATGCATATTTTTATCAACTAATTCCCCGTGGTTTCAGTCATGTAATGTGCTGATGCAGTTTTTCCTATAAATCTGGCATATTCTTGATATTAAATGTGCTGTGGCAACTCAGTGTTTACTGCTCAAGTTTCTTTGTGTTTACGATGCGGGGTGAGACAAAGAACAGACGTAATTGGGCTTTGTTCCCCCGAAAAACAGCTTCTCCACTGTGTTGTCTTTCTGAATGTATTTCTGTATTTCTGGGTGTGTAAGCCCAGAAAGCTTTCCTGTTTTCTCAGCCAAGTAATTGAATTTAACTATGCAGGAGTGGAGGCTGGCAGAAACAGGGTTGCTCTCTGGATGTTTCTCTGCAGCAGGGTCTGTGACCCAGTTTGACTCCTAAAGTTAAAGTTGGCCCGAAGAGGGTTTTTTTCTTCTCCTTCCCACATTTTTCTCATTTCTTTTTCATGGATTCATGTGTCTGCTCAGAAAACCCCCTTGTGTTTAAATTCCTGAAATACAGCTCACTGAGAGCCGCTCGGCCTCTGTTGTGACAACGTCACTGTTGAATGTGACTGAGGGTGTCGCTTCTATATCAAAGAAACTCTAGTCGGTTAAATTGACATGTTACTGAGCAGTTACAGCTGACGTTTAGTCATCTAGTCATGTGCATCCCTCGTTGTTACAACATGACCAGTCTGTTAATGCACACACATTAGAGCTGCTGTTTCCATGTGGTCGATTTGGTGTGCTTGAGCTCTGTGTTTAAAGTCATACCTGAGAAACCTGAGCTCTGACCTCATGTCTGTCTGCAGGTGACTCCTGCTTGTTAACACTCGCCCGGTCATTTCTCTGCTACTGCCGCGTGTTTGTGTCCTCAAGTCAGCTCCTGTTAATCTATCTTGGTTTATGTGGGGGCTGCTCTTGTCTTCGCTCCTCTTCTGTTTCACCCTCCTCTCCCGTCCACTTAATCTCTTAATGGCATCTCGGGGTATCGCTCTCTGTTTGTCTGCCTCTCTCTCTCTCTCTCTCTCTCTCTCTCTCTCTCTCTCTCTCTCTCTCGCTCTCTCAGTCTGTCTGTTGGATCACTGCTAGCTCTGTCTCTGCCTGATCTTTGGAACGAGCGCAGCCATCCGCTTAGCTCTCCTGTCAAAACATAACTTACTTAACTGTTGGTATTATCAGCACAGGGAAGCTTTGGATGTGTTCATCTCACATGAAAAGGCCTCAGCAGGTAACAGAGTGGACGTGGTGCTGCCTGCAAAATGGGACAGAAAGCCCCCCCCCCCCCTTTTTTTTTTTTTT
>OMNM01064151.1:22365-50894 GCA_900302745.1 Parablennius parvicornis | reverse complement strand
TCACATGCTCCTGAAAGCAACACCACTGGTTCTAAGACATGCACCTCATTGTGCATTAACAAAGTGTGGAACTGTGCTGAAACAGCAGTGATGATCACATCCAGTTTGCTCAGATGCGATTAGTTATGCCTGAAAGAGCAGCATTCTGTGGTCCACTGCTCACGCCTGTTTGACCCAGGGATCCCAAATAAGTTTGTCTGAGTGGAGCAGATCCTCACTCCCTGTTCTCATCTTCTGCTTTTGAAGGATTCATTATGATCATTTCTTCAGTCATTTCCCTCTGTAGCTCCAGGTAACACATCAAGTCTGTTTGGAACCAAGCCTCACTGTGTCTGGATTCAAGAATGGCACTCAACTTTGTTTTCGGCTGAAAAAGACATTAGATAATCTTTGCTGAATCTTTGGAGAAAAGTAGAATCCTGCAGCTGAGTAGCTGAACACAGTCTGCCCCCTAACGGCAGAGTTCGATACTGCAGAGAAACAGATACTCTCTTTGTTGCTTGATCTGGGTGGGATTCCTCCCAAAGTGGCTCCAACTTACAGAATTTACATTGACTTTCTGTCTCTGCAGTGCAAGCAGAAAAGTAGCTCTTCCTCAGTCTCAGAACCCCTGAAATGTTTTGTCTGTGGGAACGTTAGTGTTAGCGGGCTCCTGCATAGTGAACACTCCTGATGAAATCATTTCATCAGATCAAGATGGATGTTGCCTTCCTCTCATCTTCATGCACATCCTGGTTCTGGTCTCTGAGCGGGTCGGTCCCAGGATGGAAGGTTCTTCGGCAGGTCAGACCTCTGCAGATGATTCTGTTTCCTGTCAGGAAGTATTACTGATGTTTTTGCCTGGATGGATGTCGAGGTCCACGCAGCTGTCGGAAACTGTGGGTGGCTGGCAGCAAATCGTCATGTTTCACGGTCACAACACATGCAGCTGTGTGACGACTGTAGTCTCCAAAGACCTGTTTCATTAAAGTTGTTTCGCTTCACAAAGCTGTACTTCAGTTATATTCTGGCAGAAATGTATCTTATACTATATCATGTCCTCTCTGGCTTTCATACCATTAGTTAAAGGATGTTTATTTTCATGGACACTTGAATCCTGGCTGTGATTAGATTTTGGATTCTGGATAATGTCTGAGACATTTTAGAAACCTGAATCTACGTCCTGTGTTACACAGAAAACCAAGGCTGCAGCCACCAGTTATCTGGTGTCAGAAAATGTTGAGAGGTCTTCTTCCAAATCAGATTTTTCTGATTTGTTCTGATCAAAGCCCACAAACGGAAAGTATGAAGTTGATTTCCTAATAAATGTTGACCAGAACAGTAAATAGTCACTTTCATGAAGCTGCATTGAAGAATTTGGTCTTCAAAACTGAAGTTCTAACGCATAATAGAATATTTTTTTCAAGAATATTATTAATGAATGCATCTATATTTGAATTTTCAAGTGACACTGTCACGTATACGGGAATGAAATTAATCAGGCTTTGAATGTTTCATGTAAAAAATTCTCCAGGTTGATCCTCAAACATATTTATGTAAACAATCACTGTGAAGGAGGAGGAGGAGGGTAATATTTGTTCTAATGTTGTTGGAACCTGGACGTCCAAGGTTACAGCGCTCATCAGTGACGTGTCTGTCCTTTTCCTCATCCTGCTGCTCATCCTCTCTTCTGCCCTTCATAGACATTTTTTTCCTTCTCACTTCCTCCTGCTGTTGGCATCGGCTTTACACAGCTGCAATGCTGCGTAACTTCATGTTTGTGAGGACTAATATATTAACTGTCCCTGCCGGTACTGCTATAAACTTAATATTTGTCACAATAAAAAAATGTCTGAACAGAATAAAGAGGAGAATTGAGGCTTTAGTAGAGAAACAAATGAGTTTATGGATTTATGATGGCTCGGCACATTTTTCTTTTGTGTGGTCGGGTTGCAGATTATTTCCATATGCAGATAAGGTATATGAGAAAGTGTGTATGTGCGTGCGTGCAGGTGCATGCGTGCATGTGCGTGTGTGCGTGCGTGCAAATATTTCCTAATGTTTTCACAGTCCAACTATTGTATGTATGCAAGTCCAGTATATTTGTTATACGTTTGTGTGAATGTGTGTGCGAGGGCGATACAGTGCTGTGTGTGTATATATATGTGTGTGTGTGTGTGTATGTGTGTGTGTGTGGTCAGGGTGACCTCGCCATGTAAAGGATGCTGACTGGTAGGATGGAGTCGTACTGGGGGAGGGAGGGAGACACAACAGTCTGCAGCAGCAAACACAGGACGGAGACAGTCGTAAGCTAATAGACGCGTCGTATTGACGAGTGAACGAGTGAGGGAGCAAAACATAATTTAATTACCTGAACTTTCATCAAAGCACCACATCGGTTATATTCTGTCAATAGAGTGAAAGCAGAGAGCGTAAAGCTGAACACATCAGTCACAGAGACTTGTGTGTTTTTACTCTCTTGTCTGGTAGTGTGAGATTTCTCAGTGTGATATCTGAATGAAAAGGCTCATTCACACGCAGACAGACAGACAGACAGACAGACAGACAGACAGACAGACAGACAGACAGACAGACAGACAGACAGACAGACAGACAGACAGACAGACAGACAGACAGACAGACAGACAGACAGAGAGACAGACAGACAGACAGACACAGAGACAGACAGACAGACAGACAGACAGACAGACAGACAGACAGACAGACAGACAGACAGACAGACAGACAGACAGACAGACAGACAGACAGACAGACAGACAGACAGACAGACAGACAGACAGACAGACAGACATTTGAACACTGCCGTTCTCGTCCCTTGTTTATCCATCTTTATCCCTCCATCTCTTCTTCTTGTGTTTCCTGGCTCTTGTGTGGATCTCATGCTGTAGTCTGACATCACCCCGGGCTTTGTTACACCCCGGCTGCTGGTGTATGTGTGGTTCGCAGTATTTAGTATGTATGAAGGGGCTGGAAGCGGACCCCTGACCTCTTGACCCTGAGAGCTGACATATATGCACATGCAGCAGCAGCAGCTTTTGACGTCATTCGTGGTGGCATGTGACCAAAGTATATAATTTCTTTTTTTGTATTTACGTGCATTGCAAAATCAAACTTCCCTTCGTATAAATTAACTGCAGGTTGTCATATTCATATCCACTGGATAAGCATGTGACATTCACGCAGGTCTAGTTATAATGTCATTGTAAAGTCTGAACAAACCACAGTGAAGTTGGTAGAAACACCACACAGTCCTCTGCTCTGTCAGTTAATAGTGTGTGATAATAAAGCGTCACTGATGTCTGCTGGTTCAGTCCTGCAGAGGAACCTCCTGTAGTTGGTGGTTTGACTGTTGAAAGCAGCTCCGCACACACATGTTGGTCTCTTCTGCCCCACAGTGGCGACATCACACTCTTTACCACAAGAGACCGGAGCTGCTGATTTTCCTGCTCAGTCTTTTCCCAGTTTTCATTCTTTTTCTTTTGGTGCTCAAATTTTTAATTTTTTATTTACACCCTTTTTTTTGCCTTTTTATATTCCTATAAATAGTTCTCAAACAGCATCCACTTTGTTGAAACAGAAAGGACTCTGGGTAATGTTGCTCTTAACAATGAAACTTGGCACTCTTGTTTTTCATTTTTAACATCTTTTGATAAGATTGTGGATTTTCATCATCAAGCACACACAAAAACTGAGCAGTTTATATATTAAAGAAAGAAACTACCGGGAAGTGCAATTATATAAATTTGCCTCCGAGGTAGAAAACACCTTATAAGCACCTTTATTTAGAGAATCATCACAGTTAGCATATATTGTTGTCAGGAACTTAATGAATAGAAAGCGCAAATATAATTAAATTTTAGGAGAATTCTACTGAAGTAAGAGCAGCAATTAACAACCAACACATAACAGACAAAAAACTAAATTAAACAAAAATCTTCAATTTATTTAGATTTCTTTCTTGGCCATTTCAAGGTCAAATTGAATTTGATATAATGCTTGTATACGTTTTTGTTTTTTTAATTTAGTTTTTGTTTTTATTTCATACAAGTTAAATTTCTACCCAGCAGCAATGAAAATAAGACTGTAACCTGAACACACTTGTGAGTCTGTGTTTATTGAAAATTTTACAGTGACAATAACGTGGCTGCATGTTAGCATAGCACTCGTATGGACTCATATTCAGGCTCAGTTGCATTACTGAACGTTTTCTATCACAAATAACATTTAGAATTAGATTAGGGCAGTAAATTAATTAGGAAAGCATGTTGCAGAAGCTGGCCTCTGATTACTGCCAGTTAATCTTGTAAGCAGACAATGTGTTGTATATTTAATGATCAGTAACAGTTGACGGGAGTCTAATGAAAATACCATCTGCAGCATAAAGAGACATTTTAATTTTTCTTTTCTCCTGCTTCCAATAACTCTAATCCTCTAAATGAATATGGCAAATAAATCAAGAGAGATTTTGTTTACCTTTTGACTGAGGCTTCATTGTTGATGGACAGATCTGGAGGTAGTAAAAAACAAACACGTTTTGTTTGTGTAAGCTTCAGGGACCAACTGATAAAATTAATTATTATGCGAGAGGTAAAAGAGCTCAACCTGCTGGAGGGGGAACTTCAGTGAACAAAATTTTTTTTCTTTTATTAAAAAGGTTAAAACAAAAAGCATTTTTCTGCCATTTATGCTTTTAGAATCAGTCTGAATGTTTAAATCTGAGAATCATAATTTACAGTGTCATTATAACACAAATGACTTCCAGTTGGACATATTCCTCTCTTCCTGTACATCATCATTGAGTCAATTCTTTTTAAAATTATTATTAGAAATACTACAACCTTCTGAGCGTATTGTGTCCATATCTTAAAGTGGACAAGCAGTCACTTGTACTGGCTTGATGTGTACACAGTACAGAGTAAATGATGAAATATGATGTTGTATCAGGCCTCAACAGTAACTTTTCTGTACATAATCACTGTGGTCAGTGTTTTAACAACAGTTAAGAGCCATTCAATATTTTAAGTAGTCCTTTTCGTTGGTGAAGCTTGGTTAAATGGTAATAATGGCAGGTGAAATATAATATTTGTCTTAATAGGATTCCTGTATATATGCTCCATCTTCAGGTCTTTTTAAAATCCAGCCTGGTTGACAAACATGTGCAGAGATGGTCGTAATATTTCAGTTTTTGCCATATATTGGCTGTAAATGCTTGAATTAGGTGTTGAGAGGACGTGTTCACAGGATTTCTAGGGTTTAGGACATTGCTGTCTGATGGTTCAGTTAATCTCTTCATAGAAATAAAACACTTAATTGGTTTAGCCCACTCATATTTTGGTGACATCTAGTGAGGAGACCGTTTCTCTTTAGTCCTTTAGCCAAGTATTTACACACATCTGACCCATGCAGCAGCTTGTTCAGTGCTTAAAATGCGTTTTATTCTTCTACTTTCTGATTGTCGTGAAGCTAAGATTATTGTTTTGGAGGAGATGTAGAATCTAGCCGAGGCTTTATTTCATCTGACAGTGATGAAATGTCCTCGGCTGTATTGTGGTGCTGTTTGTTTCCTGGTTGCTACGACTGAAACCTCCCCTTCATAACTTGGCCACACACATGCGGTGATGCTCAATCCCCCACGAGGTGAGAGTAACTGGAGGACCCCCTGCCTGCCGTGTGCCTGCTGAATCATGCTGAATCACACAGGGATGAGACTCAGACACACTCTGTGGTCATCCCGGTTTAATGTCCTCCTCTTCCGTCTGAAGCTTTTGAAGGCGGCGTCAGTCGGCAGACTTCTGTCAAAGATAGCTGGTAAGAATATCACAGACAGGATGTATTGCTCACTCGTAGCAACAGAGGTAAACACGGAGGTACACACTCATGTGCACACGCGCACACACTGCTATCAGTGTGTGCAACCACTGAAATGATGCTTGTCTGCATAAGCTGCTGCTGCGATACACTCACAAACTCTCATAAATATATGAAATAAAGTCACCCTGCAGTTAATATAATATTTATTCAGATTTTGATCTGACCTTCACCCATCAGCAGTTGGATTCAAACCTACGATTGGGGCAGTGAACTTCCAGACATAAGCCCACTCCACAACCTCTTTGGCCACCACTGTCTGCAAAACCCCAGTGTAGCACCAGCACAGTCAAATAAGTTCAGTAACCATAGTTTTTACCTTTAATGAAGAGACGTAACTGAAACTCAAACGGCTCTATAATCACTCTAAAACTTAGCAAGTGGTCATAAATACTACATTTTCTGAGTATAATTGGCACAAATACTTACATTCTATTGACACATAGCCTGAAGTTCATCCCTTTGCTCCATTCATCAGCCCACCTGTTGATTTCTGTGTGTGTGTTTGAGTGTCTCCTGTGTGGTTTCCTCCAGACGCTACCAACCAACCACACACAACATGAGATGCACATTTCCGTCCGTTTGCTCCCGTTTCATTTATTCACCAGTTTTCTCAGCGTGAGCAACGACTTTAGTCTGGCAGCTTGTTTCAGGGGAAAGGAATTCATGGAGAGAGCGTCAGAGAGCAAAGCGAGGCTGAGAGAGGGAGGGAGGGGATCCGAGAGAGGAGGACTGTGAAGTTATCAGCTCCAAAGGTTCTGTGCTGGCAGTGGAGTGATTTTGAAGAAAGAGAAGAAGTGAAAGGAGGAGGAGGATCCTCATGATTCTGACCTGAGATGTTACCTGGACGCTTTCATTTGATGAAGATTCAGTTTTCTCGCTTGTTTTGTGGACTTTCTCTTTGTTTGTAGACTATTTTTGTGAGATTTTATGGATGTTCAGATTCACGTGAATCTACACGATGGACTTTCTGTCAGACCCGGCTGTGGTGACGCCGGTCCTGGTGGTGACCTTTCACTTTGTGACTGCTGCTGGTTTTTGGTTTTACTGTCGCAGACGTCGCAGGACACCCACAGCTGATGAAGGTAAAGTGAGACCCGCACGCGTTTTCTGTCCAGATGTTGTCATCCTCTCCTGAGTGGTCGCCTCTGTCGGAGGAGGATTTCACATCAGTGACACCTTTTGAGTTTGGGCCACTTCACTCAACAATTGTGTTGTTGACCAGTGCCTTGTAGCATTTAGCTGAGCACACGCATGACATTTAAAGGTGTTTGAGTAGCGTGCTGCAGTGTGTCACCTCACATTTTCTATTTTAGCTGTGAGGAATGTACAGGGGCTCGTGCTGTGAGGAGCATAAAGGCTTCATCTCCTGTTACAGTGAGACGCCGTGTTCATGCTGCGGGATCTGATGGATGTCGATGTTGCTGCATGAGTCAGTGGAGAAAAAGTCACATTCGTCTCCTTTTAGGAAAAAGACTTCTTGTGAAGCGATAAGGTCACGTCTCCGTGTGCATCCTTGGTTGCTGACATCAGCCGCTCTGTCTTATGTATAAACCTGCGCACTGAACACTAAACAACGTGGCGCTGTGCTGCTCGTAAGCTGCTCACTTTAGTCACATGTCTCATTAGTCCCTGCTAATCGTAAACAATGATCTAACACTGCATTTTCAGAATTAAAGAAATTCCGTTTCACTTCTGTCATATATCCTCTACGCTAATGCTCGTTTAACGTCTGATCCAAACACTCATTATGTAACTTTAGCAGCGAATATTTATGACTCAAGTCTGTGGTATCGGTTCAGATGTGTTGATCCTGAACTTTACTCCTTTTGTGTTCAGCTGCTGTTGTTACATCGGCTCAATACTGGAAACACAAAGCGAGTTCGTAGTGATGTGAGGCATTTAGTGCGTGACTTGTATTACTGCACTACGTAACGGCTTATCAATGAAGTGGAAAGACATTTGGAGGGCAGGATGTGATGAGGAGGGATGAAAGAAATGATCTGTCCATCTTCTGTCTCCGCTCCCTTCCAGTTAGTGTTGTGCTGACCTGAAGCTGATGCCAGCTGACTGTCAGCAAAACCCTGGACACGTCAACAATTCAGTGGACATACACATTTATATCATTTATTGACATATAACTGGACTACTGAGAACACAAAATAAATAAATTTAACACTCTTGCACTACAACACCATTAAAAGAATGATCTGATTGATGTTATATAGCATAATGTGTTGTAATTAGTAGTTTAAATCAGGTTTAGCAAAAGAAATAGGTGTATGTATTGCGAGACGGGAGTTTTATATAGATAAAAATATGCTATCTCTAATTGTCTTAAAGATACAAAAATTTGAAAATGTGAAAGTTATAAGTGACTCCTCTTTTCTTGTGTATGTGATAGTTTATTCATTTTATTTGTTTAGATGTCATCAGAGTGCCAGAAAGATGTGGATGAATGAAGCTCTGCAGTCTGTTTTTTCACCAGCTTTAATATAAATGGTCAAACTTTGCTTAAGGTATTACTGCATTTATTAATACATCGTGTATTTGTACAGTTTGCAAATACAAAAGTGTGTTTTTGGTAGCTTACAAATGTGTAGAGTTTGAGGGTTGAACCACTTCACATGTGTGATAACATTGTGAGGCAGGAAGTCCCTCCAGATATAACGTTTTACTTTAAAGTGTGTGTGTGTGTGTGCGTTTTGACACTGTGGTTTCTTGTGCTAGCTGTCACAGTGGTAATCCAAGCTTTACATGGTATTCGGTTGTGTGATGTGATAAATATTATGTAGATGATGTGGTCAAACACAACATGCAAATCAAGGCGGTTTACACTTCTTTTTTTTTTTTTTTAATTACTCAACTTTATCATCAGCTAAGTCTTCTAACTGTTCAGTACTGGATTAAAAGGCTGAACGACTCAATATTCAGTGGATTAATTAGCTCATTTACACATTAAAATCCTTGTAGCTTTGACTGATTGTAAAATATTCTGTTTACTGTGTGACTGCTGCACACCAGAAAATCTATTACTCAGCCAAATGATGAGAAAATTTCAGGATTCGTGGTCCAGCTCTGAAAAAAACCGATCACTGTATAATTGTAGAAGAGATGAACTCTTTAGTAAATATGGGTTAGTCATAAATCCACGGTGACCCTGGACTTCTCTTAGTCACATGGACTTTGGATTCTGAAGCCGGATAAAGTTCAACAGGTGCAGTTTAGTTTTGTGTGTTTACTTATGTTTTACAGGTTTGTGACTTAAATAACAAACAAAATTGAATTGTGTTGAATTTGAGGCAGATATAGAGCGTTTGGTTTTGTTCTGGCATTCATCGTAATATCTTACTATACATTATGCTAAAATGATTTACGTACTGACACTGTCACCACAACAGTTGATGTCTAAAGGAAACTAATAAAGCGGGGAACGTCTGGCTGTTTTTCTTTTTCAGTTCATATACTGGCTGGTATTTTCTTTTGGAATTGTCAGTTTTCCAAAATCTGATTTAAGAATGTGACAGCATAATCCCACGCGTATTTTCTGCTGTGGCCACAGGGGGGCAGATTGAAGCTGAGGACAAGGTTTGTGGGTAACTGGACAGATAAACAATGTGTGATATTGAGTTGATGGGAAGTTTTGCTCTTTAGATTTGTATGCTGGTTTTAGTTCATGAAGCTTTATGTCCTCTCGTCAGCTGAATTTCAATTTTGAAGCATTTTTTTATCCACTTTAAAATTTAGTATTCAGTGTTTGTAGCTGCCAGAGAAGCGGAAGGGGACGGAGAGTAAAATGGGATGGAGACTGGTGCCAGTCCTCGAGGATCACCAGAGGGGGGATAAATGAACTGTGGGAGCCGGCTGAGCAGCGTGACAAACACAACAAGAAAGGAAAAGTGAAGCGGCTCAAGACATGGAGAGACAGGATGACTGGAAACATCCCGTCCACTTTCAATTTTGATTATATCACAAGAGGAGGAAGCAGAAGACCGGAAGACAGGGCCGAGGAGAGAGGGAGATTAGAGGTGATAACGGGAGAGAAGGAGGGAGCGAGGGATAATCGTGAAGCGTGGTATTAGAGGCGTAAGCTCCGACTGGTATTTTTAGTGTGGATGGTCCTTTAGTGATGGAAAGAGGAGAGAGTCACCGAAGACACTGTGGAGCAAGTGTGAGAAGAGAACAAAAGGACATGAAGAAAGGAGGAATGAGGTGATGGAGTAGCACTTCTGGAAGAGGAAGATGAGGTGAAGGAGGAGGAGCTTATCCTACTTAGTGTGTTGTGGCTGTACGAGTGAAAAACACTCCAGCCTGTTCAGGTGCGTCTCTCTCGCCCTGTAGTGCACCTGCTGATGTCCTCACGTGTTGACTTCTGGCCCGGTCACATGACCGCCCGGCCGAGCTGCTCCACCGCTACACTTCCACGCCGTTGCCACTCATTTCTGAGCTGAAGTTGCTCAGAGAGGTGTTGGTGCTGTGCGACGCAGCGGAGCTATTTTCAGAGACTGTGATGAAGAAGTGACACATTGAGCGAGAGGCTTCATAGAACAGTGAATCTTCCGATTGGATCACATGTTGAATGCTGCTCGTTTCCTCCTGGTAATCATTAAACTGGATCCGGCTCAGCTATCTCAGCAAGGCCTTTCTGCATGTCTCTTACAGACACTCACACTAATGCGGTGAAGGACTCTGCTTTTCCTCTGACTATTAGATTAGATGACGTCACAAGGCCACCCAGACTCTACATGAGGTGAAAGTCCATCTCAGCTCAAGCACAGAGCTTGTCCTCTTCCTCTTCGTTTTGTTACTGCTCGGAGCAAAAAAGCCTTGAAGCCCATTTCAGAGGGGGGCCGGGAAAGTTGTGCTTACGGGTCAAATCCAAGGAAGCCAAGATATCAGGGAGCTGCTGCAGCTGGCTTCTGTCAACTTGAACCAGGCCAGTCGGGCAAAACAAACCACTCCTGAGGTTTTGTTTTCCAGCCGGGACTCAAGTGAATTACATAATCCTAAATCGGCTAATGTCGCTTTCAAAACATCTCCACAGGACGGATGCAGGATTGCTCAGGATTTGAGTTTACCCTCAAACTGCTCACTGAAAGGATGTATTTCTGCAGAATCGTCTGTCTGAATAAAGAGCAAATGAATATGAAAAACTTGTCCCTCTGGATTCTGCTCGTCAGCAAGGAGAGTTGCCTACTTACGCACAGAGACGCAAAGGCATTGTAGGAGGGGATAAACACACTGAGCACCCCTGCAGCTCTGCAGAGCCGCCGTCAGCTGCAGTCACAGTACACACCGTCTGTTGTGGCCTGCAACCGAGACAGACGGAGAGAGAGAGGAGGAGAACGAGTGACACAGAGAGAGAGAGAGAGAGAGAGAGAGAGAGAGGCTGCTGGGTGAGGAAGTAGAACTCAGCAGAGGGAGGCTGTCCCTTTTCTGGACCGAGGGGAGGAGCACCCGCTGACTTTGACACACACGTGTGAGAGCAACTGCTGCCGTGGAGGAGAGCGAGGGACGTGGGGAGAGGGCAACATGGCTAAGAGAGAGTCAGCGGGCGGACCGCAGAGAAATCACACCGTGAGAAACCAGAAGAGATTCCTCAAACTGGTAGTACCTGCCAGAGCTCTCCTGCCGCTCTCATACTCACCCTGCGGCTTTCAGTTTTGAATACGTGGACGCAACTTGTTGCCAAAGACGTCTTTACTGCTATAATTATCTGACTTCTGGCTCGGATTATGCAGCATCAAATGAAGGACTGATTCCAGGAGGAGGGAGAGCGATGTGGCCCGACTACAGGAGCGAGTGTCATCTCAATGCTCACCTGTACTCACTCATGTGCTGTGCAGGTCAGTGTGCGACACCCGGTGTGTGAGTGTGTGTGCTCGAGGTGTAGCTGTGCGGTGTTTGCCGAGGTTGTTTACATGCTGTCGCCACGTGCTTCACTGTGTGTGTACAGAATGGTGAGAGGTTTCCTAAACGTGGTGGTAATCACTGTGGCTCTGAGGGCCGAAGAGCAAGTGGTTTGCTGTGTTTACTTCCCAGAAAGGGGTGTGTACGGCAGAACAATACCCCCCTCTGTGAATGAATGAGCACCTCTCGGTGGCTGTCACACACACACGCCTGTTGTCATGTCTTCACTCTTGGTTTTGTAAATCTAATAATGCTCAAAAACAGATTTATAACCCTGAAGAGCACACCTGGATGTTTCTGATAAGTCCTCATTGGAATAATGAGTGAATGTGTGTGTGACCTAATTACCCTTTAAAAGCCGGAGTATTTCGTCTTGGTGAACTCGATCAGCTTCCCAGGCAGGTTTTGGAATTAAGGCGTGTTGCAGTGATGAAACTATTTCACAATAGCGTGTTGAAATATGTGTTCTCTGCCTGGGAGGGCTTTTCCTCTATGTAAACTTGTCTGTGTGTGTGTATGAATGTGTTAGAATGTGTGTACGTGCGTGTGACACTATGTGTGTACAGGTGAGTGTGTCCAAGGTAAATAAGATATTTCAGAGGAGGAAGTGATACTGTTTCCACATGGCTGCTCTGGTGTGACTTCACTCTGACAGGAAGTGTCGTACCTGCAGCTAGATGCTCTGTGATTGGCTGGAGGAGAAAGTTTGATGGAGTGGAGGGAAAATATATCCTCTTCTGTCATTCAGCATGTGGTTGCATGTTTCCAGAATGTACATTTTCATTCTACAACTCTCACCTGTCAGAGTGTAATTATTAACAGTACTATGAGGCTAAAAGGCTGTAAAACATGATCATTATGAAACATTTACATTTTCAAAAAAAACCTTCCATCTGTGACCTCAAAGATTGTATATTTGTAAACAGAGATACAAAAAATATAATAAAAATATAAATTGCCCACCTCTACATGAATCTTAAAATTTTCAGCTTTGTTTTTAAGTCATTGCACAGTATTTTTTTTGTAGCTGAGCAAAATTTAAAAATCAAGTTGTTTAATCATAAATCATTTATGTAACATTATAATCACGTTGCCCACACAGTCATCAAGTTTCAGACAATCATTACTATGAAAACAAACAGCAGCAATAACATTGTACTACACTCTCTCGTGGTTTAACTTTGCCCATGCTGAACCAGTCGGTGGGCTTTCACCTTGATGATAGGTGCAGTATATAAATACATTAAATCAACTATAAGAACATTGATGTTATCTGTGCTGGACGGAGGAGTGACGGCTCGTTGCATGCTCTCTGGAGTTTGTTGGTGTTTGTGTTGAGCAGTGGGCTTTTCTGCACAATGTCCTGAGACGACAGATTGGACTCCACTTTCCTCGTTCAGCAGACTGCTGAGCAGGTCGGGTGCTGCGCAGCATCTTTTCACACGTTAACAGTTCTTAGAGTATCACCACTCTGCTTCATTTAGAGCTCAGTTAAATCTAGTTTAAGAATGATACCGTGAGCGACTCTCGGATGTTGCAGGGCTCACACCTCGAACCGTACCAGTCTTCAAGTCCATCTGAGAGGATATTTTATGGTTTATCAAGCAGCAAGGTCAGATATTTAGCAGAATGGCGGGAATGGAAAAGATGAGGTTTGTGGGAGAGAAGAAGAAGAGGAGGAGGAGGTGGTGATGGTGGTGGTAGTGGTGGTCAGGCAGAGATAACACCGTTGTGGCTCAGCATCAGACTCTATTCCTGGCCTGCCTGCCTCACTCCTCTGGCCTGCGGAGGCCTGCAGCTCCGTCTGGATGTAGATCAAACTTCAGTCAGAACAGATGAGCAGATAATGAACTGCTGTTCATAAACTCAAAGGACCTGCTCGGTATCCTCGCTGGGAGTTTGTGTATCAACTCTCCTGAGTGGAGTTGTTTTGGTTTTCTAGTGCAGAATGACTCAGTACAAGCTGCTACTAAAGCCACTAATGATGACGTCAAACGTGAGCACAGTGAAACTTTTTGGCATCAGTCACTCCCTCTCAATTGAAAGCATCTTAATTTGTGAGCTGGAATAAACACGAATCCTTCTGTTATTCTCTAGTTTTCTGAGTCCGACTGCAGAAACTCTACAGAATAATATCACTAACAATCTCCCTCTGGTCTGTTGTTTTTTTTTGTCAAGCGCTTGTCGTCACCACCAGCCTCCATCGACAGTAATAATAAAGATGCAGCGTCGATGCTTCTGACTCTCAAATGAACCTCCTTCTTTTCTGTTTCTCCTCAGATGAGCGGGACCGGGTGCAGAAGAAAACATTCACAAAATGGGTCAACAAGCATCTCATCAAGGTACGTGCTGCTCACCATGCTTCTGTGGGTTCACATTATTTGATGCCATTTAGAGTGTGTGAGGCCGGGTTTCATTACGTTTAAATCAGAGCACACCGTAGAGCAGTCCTGGGTTCTGCGCAGCCAGTTGGCCACATTTGTTTGTTTAGTTTTCTCTGACTGGCTCAGAGGAGCTCCAACACAAATAAGAGGAAATGTCCCAGTGTTGAAGAATTAGACCTCAGCACTAAACACACTGGAACTGCAGTTTATTAAAACTGTTGGGAGACATTTCATTCACATGAGCAGAACTGAAGAAACTCGTGGTTCAGTTCTCCACTGCAGGAATGTTTTTCATCTTTATTTGCTCACTTCCGCTCAAAAACTGTGTTGTATTTTGTCTATTATGACAAGATTGTAACTATTTCTTCGATGTTACCTGACATATAAATCGTTATTGAAATATTAGACAGTTAAAGAAAACATGATGAAGCCACAGCAGAGACCTTCATGTCATTTTAACAAGGTAATATAATAATATATTTTTTGTTCTATATTGTCAATTCTTTCATTTTATAATGAGAAAGATTATTTTATTATAATTTAGTTGCAAATTATAGCTCATAAATATCATATACAATGCTATAATCTATAAGGGTTTCACAATATAGGAGTACTTATGAGACAGAGTCATGTTACTTTTTGTACATATATAAAAGAATAAAGAAGTATGGTTAAATAATAAAAGAATATCTAATATGATGAAGGAAAAAAACATAAAATAAAAAAGGGTTGTTAGAAATTAAAAAGTAATATAAATAAATAAGGACACAAACCCTGGAACATTTCTTTAAGTATTTAAGACAGCTGGCCAGTGTGGTGATTAAAACACTCGGCAGTATTGAACAAAATTTGAGTCAAATTCCACTTGATCGACTAAGTTAACACAAACTCTGTTCATCTTTTCAGTCATATAAGTATCATGAGATCAACTAGCTTGTTAGTTATTTCTCTTAAACTGTCTGCACGCTCCCAGCATTGCTCTTCCTCGGCCGATGAGCTGCTCAGTGAGAGTTTATTATCAGTTGAGGTTCATCTTCAGGCATCAGGTGGAATTAAAAAGCACTTCTTCACTACGACCGGTCAAACTGTAGTTTGAGAAAAACTCTGGTTCAGTTTCTGCTGCAGATCCTCTCAAATGTTAAATTATGTTTACCTCTAACAATCTCCACTGTAGTTAAATCCACATTTAAGTTGTTGGGGGGTGTTGATGGAGTGTCTGGTTTCTCTTGTCAGCTTTATTAATGAGTGACGTTCCAGCTTGTTAAATCTCTCCTCCGCTCATGTTCACCATGCAGCGAATAAACTGAATGAATGAACATTTCACTGCAGTTTGGAGATTACAAACACTTACTGGAACGAGGACGATTAATTATTTACTATCAGACTATTTGAGTGTGGTTGTAAGAGAAACATCTGAACGGATTAAATCTGAATGAGCTGCTGATGCCTGGCTGTTTGAAGAACGCAGCTCAGTGAGAGTGAATATTCTTTCCTGCACTAAACGATGCACAGATCGACCCCGCTCTTGATTCAAGTCAAAATATGAGCAAAATACTTGAGTTTGAGTTGAACTTGAAGTGCCAGACGTACATTGTTGTGCTTTTTCTAATGATAGTCGAGAAGAGAGGCTGATTTCTAACAGCTGTTCTCCACTGCAGCTGCTTTTCATGTGCACACGCCGTCACACCTGCGCTCCCGTCTCACACATAACGTACAGTATGTGTCTCCGAGAGGGGAATGCTGGGAATTTCAATCACACGACCTGACAAGGAAGGGTCTGTCTGACCCCATAACTCTGCTGACAACTGTCGTCACTGCTGCCCGGCCCGAGAGCGTCCCTGTATCAGCTGGCACTGCCCGGCGTGCCGCAGACTGTGAATGTAGGTCAGAGACGAAGAGTGAGAGCAGCAGGCACAGAGCTTCGTTCATCCTGAATAACAAATCCACGTCGCCTTTTTCTCCTTTTGGACCTGGAAGTCATTAGTTAAGGAACCGAGTCATCATTCAAAATGATTGACAACAACTTAAATAATGAGTTTGCGTTAAAATGGTGATAATGTCTAACTGCCTGAGAGGCGGCTGCAGACCTCTGGTTGGCCATAAAAGAGATCTGATGGTGAAACATGAGGCAGTTGGTCACTGCCTCTTGCTTGTATAATATTTAATACCCACCTCCTCCTGCCAGGATTACAGTACCCTCCTTTCTGCTGTCCTCCACTGAGCTGGTTGTTTATTCCTCTGTTGACGTTATTAACTTTGCTTTTAGTTGTTTTTATTGATTAGTAATTTCTTGGTCCAGAAAAAAAACTCTGAAATCCAGATTATAAAACCTCTTCCTTCAACTAACTTCAGCAGAATTTAATAAGTGAATGATTCATTGGGCTGTCCCGCGTGGTGCTGACAGCTCAGTTCATTCGTCACTTTAACACTACCATAATATATTTATCTGCACAGTATTAGAATGGACACCACTGAGGAAGAACAAAAGTCCTTCAAGCTTTATTTTCTGAACAAACAAGGGAGATTTATTTAGTTATTTTTTAACATTTAGCTTGTAATTAATCATTTTCAGCAACTTGCACACAAATAGTACTCATGATGGCAATTGGACTGAAATAATTTGACTTTTTTTCCCGTCACATCTGTGGTCGTAAATATGACTAATATTTTATGTACGTTAACGTAACAAACAAAGAAACTGTATTCTTAAATGTAAACTGGATTTATAAAGAAGACAAAAATACTAAAATACTAAAATTTGAATAGAAATATATATATAGCGAACCAAATAAGCTTTATTTTTATATATATCACTCTTAGACAGACCTACTTTACTTTAAAATGTATGAACTTACTATTGGAACCTGCTTTGAGTCGTTTAGAAGAGCTTGTCTATGTGAAAGACATTGTTGTCTGCAGATGGAGTTATTAAGCGTTCAGCTCCAAAATGACCTGCCATAAAATAAACGAGGTGCAGAAATATTGTCTCACACCTCGACGGTTTGGAGTTCTAACATTTATCACAGGAGGGACAGAGGCAGAGAGGAGTGAAAGAGGAACATGAATGAATGAATGAATGCTTTATAATGCAGGTTCAAAATATTGTCAGAGCGAATGTGTCTCACAGCTGACCCTGTGAAAGGAGAGCAGGGCGACATCGCTGTGTGTTTTACATAATCTGTGGAGTGCTGTCCAGGACTGATGCCTCAACAGACCTCGTCCCTCTCAGCAGGGACCGACAGGCAAACATGGGCAGAGGAGGAAAGAAAGAAAGGGAAGAAATCAGAAATAAACTGAGGAGACAAAGAGAAATACCATTGGAGGAAAGATAAAGAGCGGCCTGAGATCTGCTTTCAGACTCGGCTGCCTCCTGACTGACATCACCTGTTTGCTCGGCGGGACTCGGGCATGTCGGTGGCTGCTCAGGTGTGCAGGGTGTCACCAGGTACGTGAGCATGTGTACAGAACACACAGGCTAATGTCAACACTGTCCTCTGGACTTCCTGCTGGCAGCAGCTCAGCCTGTTGACACACTGAAGTCTAATCCGGTATTAAGAATTCAGAAGCAGGTGAGATGTTTTATTTCCTATAAAGATGAAGAGTTGCTGTTCAGCTCAGCTGAAGGAAAGCTGTTTAACCACGAGCAGGTTGCATTTGTTCTCTTGTGTTCTGTGCAGGACACTGACCCACAGATGCAGAACGTCATCAGTTCTAAACAAAATGTTGCCGCAAGCGCAGACTTTCATCATCAAACACACTGAAGCCTTGAATACGGTTTACTCACCAACAGCTGGATTTCTTGTGCAGTGGTTAGTGCTCTCAACTCCAGAACCCAGGTTCAATCCAGACTGCACTACTTCAAGTTTTATATAAGTTGAATGAATTGATGGTGTTTGATCATCAACACACAACTTTCTGCATCATGTCAGTCCTTAGTAAAAATGTCTTATGTTTATGATTTGACTCTCTGGGCAGGCTTCAGTTTGACTGAGCTCTCAGTGGCACTCAGCTGACGATGCGTTCAAGGTGCTTGGGATGTCTCAGTACCACAGTTTGGAAGTCTGAAAATCATCTGCTGCCACTGCACACTCATGCACTAAAGAAAACATCACGTTTTGTTTTAGATTTCTATTATACTAATATAGTTGTCTTACTTTATCCATTTATTTAATTCCTTGTTTATGCATTGTCCTCAAGTAATTTTAATAAAGCTGGCAATACTTTATTTAGATTTTTTTTTGTAAATTGAGATTTTATTTGATTTCAGTGATAATGATTTTAATAGGTTTAATTAAATTATTACATTTCACTTGATTTGATTTTGTTATTCAACCTTTTCAAATATTTAAATGATTATGTTATTATTATTCGTATTCAAGTGCCAGTTAATAAACAATCAAAAAAATAATAACATGAGACTTTACCTGTCTCACATTGTTTCATACCAGCTTTGTTAAATGACAGAATTTCACACTATAAGAGTCTATATGTGTTTGAAAAAGCAGATTAACAGTCCTGATTATTAGTTTACTCGTGATGGGGTGGAACATTTACTGCTGGAGTCCCACATTCACCACAGAAAAACTGATGTTTCACAGTCAGCTGCAAGCAAACACTGACTAATGGCGCTGATAATAAACAGGATCATGTCACTGAGCCAGCTCTGACACGCCGAGAGTCATTTGGATAAAAATATCACTTTGTTTCCCGTCAGTGTTGAACATGGTTTCTCTCTGTTATTTAATTAACACTAGTTTGATGAGCAGAGTGAGCAAAGGAGTGAGAAATGAACATTGAAACGTGTCGAGAGGTTACTGAGGACAAATGGTGAAGTACTGTTACTTCTGTGTCTCTTATGTGAAGAAAAACGTTTGTTTTTTTTAACTTTGCGGTTACAGCAGAAAATCAGAGTATCCTTTTTTCGGGAATATATAAATACAACTTCATTCCAAGTTTTACATTATAATTTCTTTATTTGAGATATGAAGATTGTTTCTGTCTACTCTTGAGCCAGTGTTGCCCTCTTGTGGCTGGATGTGATAGTGCAGAACCGTGCAGCTTCAGTGTGAAGCAGGAACATCATGGTAATGCAGGTGGACGTGTGTCCTTGCTTTCCCTGGATGAGTTTGCAGTTTGGAATCATTTATTCGGGAATGTTTGACCTTTGCAGTGAGCCAGCTTCTTTGTGTTTCTGCTTTTTGAGGGAAACTTCACTGCCTTTTATACAGTATATAAGATAAAAATGTCATTGGAGGTTTTCTGGACTTTTTTTTTCATGGTGACTCGGGATACTGTTTTTCAAAGAACCTTATACTTATAATTATACTCAAATGTAAATTTCTTCCTTTATTCTGTCACTGGAGCAGCAAACAACTAAATTTAACAATGAAAATTTAAAAAAGGAGTGAATATTGTTAAATGCGCAATTCTTAATTTGTACTGTTTTTTTCACACAGAAGTAAATAAGATACCTCAAACACAACAATACAGGAATTAAAAAAATCAGCTGTCCATTTGATTTTTTTTTTTTTTTTTTTTACATTGTATAGGATCTCTCTGTCTATCAGGTATATTGGGACTATTATAGTAGCTTTGCCTGTCTGGCGCCTCCTTTTGTTGAACATTATATACCTTAGTTGATAATTGACAGAGAGACTTGCAGAAAATTCTTTGAAAACATGAAATAAGTGAGAAAACTACTATTTTTATGTGATCTCACTCAGTTTTTGTGAAATGCATCATACTGTCTAGAAATATGTCAGGTTTCAGTCAGTCTGCATCTTGGTGAATGTTTGAGGGAAAGATATGTGCAGATTTTTCTGTGCAGTCATTGTATTATTTTTTTTTATGCTTTTCAATTTTGTTGTTGGTGTTGGGAATATTCTGTCATGGTCATAGTAGTATATAATGAATTTCAATATATTAGCAACATTAATTCAGCTTTCTTCACATGAAGACACTGAGACACAGACTAATTAATGTGACACAAGTGCCAGATGTGTTTTATTACTGTAACCAGTGAAGTAAATCCATTAGAGAAGTAACTATCTGCTGTAATCGGATACTAATCTTTAGTTAGTAGCACCGCCCGGCTTCTCTGTTGTCTCTGAGTCCCACATTTCAAATCAAACCAACTCTGATGCTTCAGCTCGACCAAACCGCAGAGTCACCGTGTCAGCGGTTGCCCCCGGCGACAGCCCCATCACCCACACTGCTGTGGAGGCAGCGTCATGGCAACAGAGACGAGCAGCCACAGCTGGTGTCTCGTCGCTGTTGGCCCGGCGGCCACCGTCACCCTGCGTGTCGGCTGAGGGTCAATCGGCCTGACAGATGATCGGAGAAGAGAAGTGACTCTCTGTTCTTACCCTCCTTTGTCTCTCCGTCAGGTGAGGAAGCACATCACAGACCTGTACGAGGACCTGAGGGATGGACACAACCTCATCTCACTGCTGGAGGTCCTCTCTGGAGTCACCCTGGTATGGATTTGACCTTCTTACACTAACAATTATTTGACATTTCAGTGCAGTCAAATCCCATACAAACATGCAAAACATAACCCATGAAGGATAACATGCAAATTCCACACAGAAAGTCACTGGTAGGTTATCGAACCAGGATCTTCTCACTGTGGGGAAAGAGTGTTAACCGCTTCAGCTTGTTCGCTAATAAAATGAAATAAAAAGATCTATTATTTACCTTTCACATGTAAAATATCTCACTGCAAACACCTGGTATGAGATTGCAGATCAATACATCCTGTTTTCTTTTGTATTGGTGAGAGTTGAACCAGCAGAGTAGTTATTAGGAGCCACGTGCGGCTTCCTGGTGATCTGACACTGCAGAGCGTGTCGCAGTGAGTCGTCTTCTCCTGGCCGGGCAGAGCGGCCGCGATGTGACACACCAATGTTTCCAGCAGGCAGGCACACTAACAGGAAGTGACTGTGGTCTGTTTGGATTCATGCACATAACACCTGACCTGCGTGAGGGAAAGTGACAACGACACAAACGAGAAATGGAGGCAGTTCCCTGTCGAGTGTGTTTCCTTCAACTCATCTGCAGCTCAGCAATCATCCAATCAATACTGTGAACTTTCTGTCACTGCGCTGGTCGGTGCGGTGGTGTAGTGGTTGGGGCTCTCGCTTCACAGAGAGAATACTGTACCTGGGTTTCAGACGCTTCTGTGTGGATGTTTCCATGTTTTGGTTTCCTGCAGATACTCGAGCTTCCTCCCTCAGTCTGTGAAAGGCTTGTTTGGTGACTGTTGACTCCAAATTGCCTCCTGATGTGATTGATCACATCCGAGGGTGCCAGGAATCAAATACTCACACTTTGTTATTGGACTTAAATAGATTTTGCAGCTATCTGTACATGAGTATTCATGATTTATGATCTAGATACCACAATTTACAGATCCAATACGACTTTTCTCAATTTCACTTGATGTAGCTCCATGAACTAAAACAATCTGAAATGTCATTCAACATTACATCAGGCTCAACATTTTCAGTGTACACATATCTTGGTGCCCTTAAAAGGTTAAAGAGAGAACTTGACAGTCGGATGTGAAAGTGTTGTTATTTTGATTTGGAGCTGATTTATTGTGCAGTTCATCCCTGAACAAAGTGAACATGTCAACCTAGGATGTTTATTTTTTGTTTTTTAACATAGCTCTCCAAAGTTGATTCATGAATTCACCAGGAGCAGATGAAAGTGTCTGGATTTCCATAATTTTCCAGTCATTGCTGGTTTCGCTTCATTAATTCTTATTTAATTTGTGGTTTCTTTGCATTTGACTCGTTTTGGACTCCCTCACTCCTGTTTTGGGATCCAGCTCTTCTCACAGTGCATCTCTTCCTCCTCTTTTCTCTTTCTGTGCATTTCCTTCTGTTACCATAGCAACAGAAGAGCAGCGGCCCCGCGCTGAAAAGGGCGTACGCCTCGCGGGCCCCCCCTCCCCTCATCTTGGTCACAGGGGGGGAGGAGGATGAGGAGGAGGAAGGAGCTCAGGGAGTATGTTGGACTGTCTCCCCCCGCCCTCCCTCCACCGCTCACCCCGTCTCACCTCTGACCTCTGACCTCTTAGCTTTGCCCCTCCACCTGTCTACAGGTGGTGCTGCGAGGCTGCATGAGAGTGCTGTGACACTGAGCAAGAAAACCTGCTGCACACGTCTGTTGGGTGACAGCTTTAATAACCAAATGTCGTCGCAATCAGGAGGATCTATCCATCCGCTATTGAACTGCACAGTTTTAATCCAACAAAAGCAAGAAGTTAACATCACAGAGATGTTTTCACTCAACAGAACAGAACCCGGCTTTTTTTGCATGAATCTCACAACATTGTGGATTTGAACACGCTTTATAGATGTTTGTACTTGAGCTGTAGCTGAATTTAAGAGGTTAATTTCTTTTTGTCAAAATAAATATGAAAGTAAGGAATAATTTTTCATCATAAAAGTCTTGAACTACAACTTCTCATCTTTGTAAGATACATTAAGAGTTTTAAGAAAAAAGTAATAAGATGTTTTCTCAAATTATATTTATGCACTTATAATGCACTGATAGCCCTTCATTCCTTCCTTCCCTCCTTGCTACCTTGTTCCTTCTTCCTTCCTTCCTTTTTACCTTCTTCCTTCTTCCTTCCTTCCTTCCTTCTAATCATTAACTCTTTGTTTTGCAGCAGTGTGAAGTCACACTGCATCCTCCATTGGAATTTTTTCAGCAGATGCTTGTTTGTGTGTTTTCTCTTAAAACTGCATCATTTATCCTTTAAACTGCCGTGTGTTTATAGAAACTTGTTGGAGAATAAATAAAGTGTTTGATGTGATGTTTCTTCAATATAATAAAGGAGCATGGTGTGGGTGTGGTTTGCTCCACAGTTGCTGGCATGTCTTTAATGGTTGTTGTTGAAGACAGCGCCCTCCACAGGATCATTTACTGTCCATGTCGCTGTGCTGAGTTTTGATTCCACTGCACCTTTGACTGAAATCAGCTTTTTCTGCACTCACTGCTACCTCCTGTGTGCTGAAAGTTATTTTATATTGTGCAGTTTGGTAACATCACATCTCCTGCTCTTTTTTTGTTGCAGCCCAGAGAAAAGGGGCGGATGAGATTTCATCGACTGCAGAACGTCCAGATAGCGCTGGACTTCCTCAAACAGAGACAGGTATGAAGATAAATACTCTCAACATTCACAGTTATCCATCTTCTTTTATGTACTCACAACTTCATGTATGAGTCTACACTAAGGCTGCAGTTGTTCGTGAAGCTTTGAGTTGTTTTGCAGGAATGACATACAGCAAAATGTGGATTTGCTTACATTTATACAGACTCTTTATCAACTCTATTTACCCTTTTGAATCTCCATCAGTGTATAGTTTAGTAACTTTGTTCAACATCAAACCACAAGTGTGTGCACTTCCTGAAAAGAAAGAGTGATTTGATTTGATTCATTGATTTATTTCGAACGAATTAATGCATTAAGCAAAAGCTGTTAGAGCAAAGCTACACAAGTTGTGTAACTCAGGTTATTAAAAAATTAAAAAAAACACTTAATCAAAGATACTTAACATACAACATTCATGTTTTCCTTCCATGATAAGAAGCTGAATGTAAAACGGAAGTCAGTATTGTTTTCTGACAGTACAACTAATATATTTTTCAAGAAGATAATGTAATACAAACACAGGAAACAGAAATCTTGTGTTCATTTGTTTAATTATTGGTGCATCTTCAAGGACACTGAAACTGCTTCTTCCATAAACTGTTTCAGTCTTTATTTCCTGATGTTTTTTAACTGATATTTCAAACCAGTCGCAGTCTGGGGCATATCAGTGTTTGACACTGTTTTTCTGCACCAAGGGTCTCAAACATAAGGCCCGTGGACGATAACTGGCCTGGCAGAGGCTCCAAACTGGCCCACCAAACAGAAAGCCATTAAAATTGGTTACATGTTGAGATTGTAGTAATTTTATTTTAACATCATGCATAGTCTGCAATGCAACAAAGAACATATTTAAGTTCCAATTGAAAGATTTTCAAGGCACATTTCTCCTGGTCAGGCCCACTCGAGATGAAACTGTTCTTTATGTGGCCCCTGAACTAAAAAGTGTTTCTGCCCCAGTTTGTAAAAGCACGTCTTGGCACTAATGTCAACTTTGCTGAATTAACCATTTCCATGCATCACTTTATCTAAGTAAAATAAAGAAGGTTTCCTCAAATGGAAAACTCTCCTTAGACACAAACCCCTTTATCATAACATCAGTGGACTCTGCGGTAACCAGGTTTCCTCAATACACTGTGTCTGCCTCTGTCTTATGCTGCAGCTGCATTGTTTCCTCTCTGCCTCCTCAGATTAATCTTCTTTATTCTGCTGCTCTGCATTCACTGTCAGAGCATTCCTCTCCTTCCATATCTGAACCGTGCCTTTCTTTCTTCAGCCACATCCCTCTTATGTTTACTCTCTGTCCCCGGAGACGTTGAGCACTGACCTTTTCTTCTGGTGAATCCTCTCACAGTCCCGCTGCAGGTCTAATTATACAGCCGAGCTGAGCTCCATGTTTTAACAAGGTCCCAGTGAGAATCTTACACTTAGTGAGGTGTGAGAGTTGTGCAGAGATAATTTCTAACGACGCACATTCAGGAGTGAGGCGAGGTATATTAGGCCAGGTCACATTTTGGACAATCAGTTCACCTTTACTTTTAGGTCTTTTTATTTGACACATTAAACCAACATTTTTATATTCATGTGTCCCAATGAGCCTCAGTGGGATCATGTTGGCAGCTCAGTGCTTATCGATGTAAGAATGAATGAGTGAAACTAACCAGTCCATTTACCACATTCTTTCCTCGTTTCAGGTCAAACTTGTGAACATCAGGAATGATGACATCACTGATGGAAACCCCAAACTGACGCTGGGACTCATCTGGACCATCATCCTTCACTTCCAGGTCTGTGCCCTTCACTTCCCTCCCCGAAGCCTCTGACTCTGTCTGAGGAACAAACACTTGTTCTCCGCTGGAGAATCCTGAAGGGCAGCATAATGAAGTAACACCACACCAATTCATTACACAATAATTTAATTGTGGCCCTTGTCATTTCTAATGGTTCAATTTAAAATTTCATTGGAGTGAAGTGAATAGAAACGTGGGTGTTATGTTTATTTATGTTGCCACGAGGAGCTGAGCTGCATGTGTGTGAGCTTGAGCAGAGTGAGCAGAGTAAGCAGAGTTGACTTATGCAACAGAGGGTTTTCTTCTTTGAGCCTATGACTGGAAATCAATTAGTGTGTGTGTTTTCTGTGAAATCCCTGCTAGTTGCACTCCTGGTATTGGAGTCTTCACGTTGTCCTAGTTTGTTTCAACGCTGCATCAGTTTGTATGCAGTCTTGTTTGTGCATATTGATGTTATTGTTCCTGAGATGTTTGTTTCATAAAACTCTGGTTTTAAAGTGTTGTCTTGCTCACGCTATTCATCTGCAAGAAAGGAGGAACTTCTGTGTCATCTCCTTTTGTTAGTCTTCCATTATTCCCAGATTTAAAATAAAAGTAACTTTAGTCGATCCATCTTTGTAGACATACTCATTGCAGTAGCAGCATGTGACCACCAGGCTGTGCTGTGAGGCTCAGAGAGAGAAGTGACGCTGCCAAACAGTTGCCGTGGAAACAGTAGTGCATGACACCCCTTTCCAACCAGTTTCAGTGGGCATGACTCGGCAGAACATCGAGTTACAGAGTTTGTTTAGTATCGAGATGAAGAGATGGAGCGATGCATGAAGAGAGGGGGAGGAGGAACACTGATGAAGAGCGGAGGAATGAAACAAGCTGCTGGAGCAACGAATGAAGGAGGGATAAAGACGTGCAGGGAGGGGGTCTGACTGCAGAGCAGCAGTTCACTGAGTTTAGGAGATGACGACAGCTTTAGATTAAAGCTGCAGGGAAAAAATGCACTCATGCGCGCGCACGCACACAGACACACTAAAAATAGTTTGTATTGTTAACTATTTCCTCTCGATAAGTTGGCTTTAAGGTGGCTGTGGCGAATACGAACCCTGTGAGATTAATGCTTTCTCAGATTTATGCTGCTAAGGCTCATTTCAGCTCAGCTTCAGTAGAGATGAGAGTTTTGTTGCTGTGTGTTTCACAAGGTCAATTCAACAAGGACTCAAATCACTTTTTCGGTAGGTTTACTCGTTTGAATGTGAGGTCACTGCTGTGGGTCCCCAATATGGCTCCCTGAGCAAAGCGCTGAACACCCAGTTGCTCAGGAACCTAAAGCGAGCAGCCAAAAGACACCTTCTTTATAAATGTCTATATACTCTATTTTTCCTAGTGGTTTGTGCTGTTGTTGCATTTTGACATCAGTGTAGCAGTATTTGCTGCAGAGTTGCACAGAAAATGTCACACTGTACAATCTATTAAAGCTGAGAATAGAAAGCTATTCGTTCCTTTGCTGATATTTTCTCTGTGACTGAGCATGACACAGTTGTTTTCTATTACTAAGAGATGTGGCTCACACCAGGAGAGAAATCTATCATTTTCTATGTTATTCCCACGGGCAGTCCTGGGCTGATGATCATCATTATGAAGAAGTCATTTCTGGAAACAGGCCTCCAGGTCTATGTGACCAGAACGTGTGTGTGTGTATGTGTGTGTGTGAATGACTTATTTTTAGGAGCTGTCACTCACAGATCATTTATCATTGGGGGTCATTACTGTTGTTCATCATTATCAGATTAGATTACACGTGAGCAGAATCGTATATTATGTCCTTTGAATATACACGTGAGGTGATTTGGGAGGAAAACTACTTGTACAAAATGTCCCATATTTTGTTCAAGGCTGCTTCAGGAAGCACTAATTGATAATAAACTAGCATCTAACAAGCTGGCAGCAGATTTCAAACATTGAAAAGAGCCTCGCAGTATCTATTGATCAGCTATGGTCTTGTTGTCTGCCTCACAGTGTTATAGTGGTGAGCACCGTCACCTCACAGTCACAATGCCCCCGTTCAAGCCCAGGCAGGAAACTGTAGCTTGCAGTTATTCTGCCAAACCACTAGGTGCCACTGTTGAGCTCAACATCAGAGAGAACCTTACTTGTTGAAAGTCTCCACCCTGGAATTCAGATCCTTCTCCAGCCACGCTATGTTCTCCAGCGATTGGCTGAGCTGACTGCTTGTCTCTCTTTATCTCAGGAAACGTCCAAACGAGTGGAGAGAAATTAATATTCCCCAGTTGCAGAGAGATCAGCAGGAGGGGGCAGATTGTTATTGTTCAGAGGCGCTGGTTCACGCTTGTTGTCCAAATGTAATCCACCATCCAAGTGTTTTCAATCAGATTTGAACGGTAGTGGCCATTCGAAGCAGTGCTCCTCCGTTTGTATAAAGCTGCAGAATGTGGATCTGTAAATGTACAGTATAGATTTGCAGAGCTTGTGTTTCACCCTAGAGCAGGCGAAATGATTCAAATGAACAACAAGAAGTGGTGGTAAAGCCTGAAGCGTGATCAGTATTTATATTTAGACTAGAAGAAAGATTTCAACACAAACCTCTTTGTTTCTGCTCTTCTTGAGTCCTCAGCTGTTTTAAGACAACATGGTGGCAATCATGAGGTCTGTTTGTGTTTAGGGCAGCAATTCATTAACCTGGGCTCTGTGATTGTGCCATAGATAGATCACAAACTATTTTTAGGCTCTTCTAGGAGGGGAAAAAGGTTGA
Organism: Parablennius parvicornis; assembly: GCA_900302745.1. NCBI lineage: Eukaryota > Metazoa > Chordata > Actinopteri > Blenniiformes > Blenniidae > Parablennius > Parablennius parvicornis. Next base: position 23,018 of record OMNM01064151.1, on the reverse strand, counting down.
GGATGACCGCTTTAAGAAATTTAACCAGTTATGGGCCATAGTTAGCTTGATGCACCACAGTGGTTTTTTGAGTGCTCACAAAATCTGAAGTGTCACCACACAACAACAGAGCTTAGTGGGAAGCTTAATCACTGTGATTATTTCTTCAAACGTGGTCACCTCTGGGATGTTATAATGTAAAGACTCGTCAAGCCACTCTGATCACAGATGGAGCCTGCGTTATAATTAAAATCTCAAGATCAATCACTCCTCTTCAATGCATCTCAAACAACCAAGGAGCTGTGAGAGATTGGTGTGTTTGGTGGAAATGTGAGTTCAGGCGGAGGTCTGATTACCACAGCTCAGAATGGCATGTGGCCACAGTAAAGGGGATGAAAGCCTCTGGGAGTTGATTAGTGCTTTTTTCTCATTGGTTCATATGTTTGTGTGCGTTGTTCACTCATGCTTTTGGTGCTTTTGGTTAATGAGGAAAGATGGATCACTGCTGCTTTCACCACTGGAGAGTTCCTCGCCTTTTAGTGCACTCCATCCATACATGTTCCTGCAAAAAAGAGCAACATGAACAGCACTGTGTGTGTGTGTGTGCGTGCGTGCGTGCGTGCGTGCGTGCGTGCGTGCGTGCGTGCGTGCGTGCGTGTGCTAAATGTTCCCCT
>OMNM01064151.1:6193-22344 GCA_900302745.1 Parablennius parvicornis | reverse complement strand
CGTGCGGGTCTTTTAAGTGTTGGAGTCAGTTGGTGAGATCGGCCCGTCTCACTGCAGTGTTGGTGTTAGTGCTGTATACGATCACATGTACGAGTGTGATTCAGACGATGTGGTGTGACGGTTGCTGAAAACCAAAAGAGGCTTAAAGAGACTGCATGTTGGAAGACTGGTATTTTAATACATTTGCATATATAAGCATATAACAATCCACTGAGTAGTATCAATCACGTTTCTGTGCTCAGATTGTATTTTCTATTGATTTAGTTGTTTTAGTAATTTGTTTGTTTTATGGTTAATTAATAATTTTTCATAAAATACCAAATATTTCCAGATTTCAAAGCCAAAGATAACAACTGTTTAATGTTCCACACTATATAGAGATCGTTTACAAAATAAAACTATAAAACAAAAATATAATTGACATATTTTTGTCATGTAACATAATTAATACATATAAAATATATCTGTATATTGTAATATAGAAAAACATTCAACAGGTGAATTTGTCAGTGTTGAGACATCTTGTTTGAAGTCCACTGTTTAAATATACAATTTCACATATAGTTAATTAAGAGATAACTTATAGAATAAAAAACAAACCAAAAACAATGTACAAAGTAACAATGATAGAAAACAATAATTACAAAATCAGTACATATTTAATATCTTTAAGCCACAACTATTCCTTTTATACAAACAGTTTCACTGTTTCTCCACAGTCTGAACTCATGGTGGAATAAAACAGGAATATTCCTGTTTTTGGAAACGGACACCCTGCACACACACTGATTAGTAAGGTGTCTAATCTCAGCAGAGCAGGTGGGAACATCAACATTAACAAACATGTGAGTCGCACAGCACTGTCCTGCAAGTTTGAGAATCAATCTCATCCTCTTATTTAAGTACCTGCACATGCAGAAGGTAGCTGGAATATGACATCCTGTACACATCTGCTTGCTGTAAACATTAATATTGGTTTCAGTCAGTCTTAATGGTTTATAGATGAAACAATCTGATCTAAGAGCAGAGCTGGATTAAAAGGGTTTTTCATCCAGGTATTTCATCACACTTGTGCACAAATCCTGCAAATTCAGTGTTTCTGTCATTGATTACATTTAGTGACCTTAAACCACCAGTGATATTGAAGGCTTAGTTGTCTCTAGTGACTTTTAATATGCAGCATTTTCCCCCATTTCTAAACTCTTTTTTTAGCCGCTCCCAGTAACACCCTCCTTTGGTTTTGGCTTTCTTCACAGTTTTCTATCTCCTGCCTCCTATTTATACCTGCTCCTTTTCAACTTTCTCCTAATTCCCTTCAATCTCTTCGCCTCCGCCCCCTTGGAGCCTCTCCTTTTCACACCAGAGCCATTCATAACCTGCCGCCTGACGGACAGGTGGATATTGAGGGGAATAGATGGAGAGAAACAGATTGAAGTGCTTTCCCACTCCTCATTTATCCTCTGACACACAGCGGTCTGATTTAGATTTCATTTCTCTTCTGCCGTCTGTTTTTTTTATTTCTCCGTCCCTGTTGCAGCCTGTCATTCAGGAGCAGTTTTGGGTCAAGTGTGTGTGTGTGTGTGTGTTTGTGGCATAGAAAGCTGCTCACTAACAGCCGAGAGAGAGAGCGAGAGAGAGAGAGAGAGAGCTGGAGCTAAAGAGAGAGAGCGAGGGAGAGAGAGACGGGAGTGACGAGGAAGCGGATAGGAGGAGGAGGAAAGCCAAGGAGGGAGGGGTGGATGGTGAGAGTGAGAGATCGAGCAGAAGAGAGTGTGAAGCTGCAGCAGCCGGGAGATAAAAGCTTTTCTCTCTCTCTCTCTCTGCCGGCGTCTGCAAGCGAGGGATAACGAATCAGAGCAGAGTCGGTCGAGAGAGTCGGATCCAGGCTTCCTGCTGTCACTGGAGCTCCCGGCTTCCCCTCATCCGAAGGCCTCAGACCTCAAATACATGGCAGGACGAGACACACTCGTGGACGCGTATGCAGAAGGGCTCGCACAGCTGACCGGGGGACCGCCCAACCTCACAGGCACAAACACACACCCGTGCTCCCTCCTGGACTGCACACACACACTTGCTGTTTTCGCCAGCCTCCACCGTATCAATCGGATCAATCCAGCCATGCTTGTCTGAGGGACTTTAACTGGAGACGCCCTGTGTTCCTGGTTTTTCTCCTCCCTCTGTGTCTCTGTGCGAGGGGACATCGAACGTGGACTGTCCAGTCCTTAACCTCCGCCTCTGTGCTGTGTGATGTTCGGGATTGCCCTTCACTGGACTCTGAATCCCTTTGGCTGTGTTCCAGATACTGTGCGCATCAGTACTTGAAGTAGGTCTGCTACCAGGTCTGGATCTTTACAGGCGACGGAGGACCGCTTCAGTCTTCTGTCTGAGTCCATCTTCAGTTCCTACCCCAGATATTCCTAATTAGATCTATAGGACATGGGGAACTATTAAGAGACAAAAGGGCACCAGAGAGGAGACGCTAAACGACAACCAAGCTTCCCTTTCTTTCTCCTCTGTGTACGACCTAGTCTAAAACCTCCCTCTCACCCCTCCACTTCACGCAAACCTTGGATTTTGTGAAGGCTTTCGTATCGTCGCACTGCACCACCTGATGAAGGGGAAGCCCGCCTGAATAACTAGCAGGTTGACAGCAGGACACAGGGAGTTTATGATTGGACAGCACTGGGGCACGATTCCAAGGCAACGTCTGTCTGCGGGGAGTCTGACTTTAAGGCGGTAGGGAATCTTTCTGCTGGTATCCAGGCGAGAGGCATGTGATGCTGAGCTGTCTGGAGAGATGGAGGTGGAGCCTGGCTGCAAACAAACACATGTTTCTGAGCCACAGCGATTCCACAGGTCTCTTTCACCCAAAGATAATCACGATAAAGTCCATTGATTCTCCTGACAATCTCGTTAATGGGTGAAGTAAACAGATTCCAACATATTGACGAGCGTTTCAGGTGTAGACCTGGCAAATTCATCGGCATACTGCATGAAACTGCAGCTCAGTGAGCGGAATAACTCGTGGGAGGATGACCAGGAGAGGCATCGGAGCGGGAAGCTGATGCTCTGATTGAGTGTTTAACAAGCTGTCAGAGTATTGGCTGGATCTCCCTGCAATCTGTAGCAGCATTGGCTGACTCCACACTCTGTCACCCACAACCAATCTGGACCCTGTGCTGCCTCGGCACAATGAGACACTGAGCCTGCCGCTACTACAGGGGATATCGATGGTATCAACATTAATACTACTTCCACCAGGAGGAAACGTGACAGTTTGGATTTCTGCCCATGTCAAGCATATTTTCCACCTCTTGCACTGCAATAACATTACCACAGTCATGGAGAGGCATCATTAATGCATGAGCTCAGATAGGTGCTCTAAGAGTATATAGAGCTCCTGTATGATACCAGCACCTGAAACTGACTGAAATCCCTGACGTCTTTTTTCTGGGGCGAAAGACAGTTAAATTGGAGTGTGCTGTTTTTGTCCTTTCACTAAGAAGCGTGCATTTTGGAATATTCAAGGAGTTAAAATATTGAAGCAAAAATGGAGCTGAGACCTTCACCGAAGCCATCTTCACTAGAAATCCTGCCATAACTCCAGATTCAGACTGTCACACTGTGGCGTGCAGTATGTGGAGCAGCTGGGGTGTCACTAATGGGCTGAATACCTCTGGACTGCACTACATATTCTCTCCCCATCACTCGTCTTCCTGCCTGACATGTTGCCTCACACCAGGTAACCGCTCACCTGCCAGAGACTCGGTGATCAATCATCTGACACGAGCTGAATTTATTCTTCCATTGCTGACATAACTGCGTCCTTCTGTCCTTGTGCTGTGACCACGAGTCATTTTAGATCAGAAAAACAAACAACATAAAGCAGCCAACTGTCTGCACCAGTACCTCCACTGTCGTTGCACATCAGGGTCTTTAGAGAGAGGGGCTGAGCGTGGCTATACCGCCTGAGTCTGAGTCAGGTCAGGTGAAGGAAAAAGGAAGGACGGGAGGTGTACAGTGAGCACGTTAGCCTGCAGATGCCTGCCCCGTGATCACACCAATAACTGCCTGAGGAAAGCACCGACATTCCCTCGCCCTTGATCTGTCTTTCTGTTCACCAGCTGCTGTTTAAGATGGTTCCACAGAAAATGAAACTGAACCTGCTCTTTCTAACTTCACATTACTCACAGTGGTCACATTATTAAATTACCTGTCACGCAAATTTCCTCAACCAGATTCTGTTTTTTTTTGGTTTGTTTGAGGAACAGGATGTTCTCCAGCAACTGTAGAGTAAATCTGTCAACCTAAATGAACATTATTTCTTCTTGTTCATGACTTCTCTGCTTAGTTAGCTGCAGTTTCTGAAAACATCTCATTAGAGACATGGGGAACTCTATGGGTTGTGTCAGACCTCCTCGGGACGGGGAGTTCCTGGGAGTGCCGCCACTTTCACCAAAAAAGCGTCTGCGATTCAGACGGAAGCACAAGGGCAAGAAGAGCAAGAAAGGAGAGGTAGAACAAGAAGAATATGAGCAGCAGAGAAACCTTGGGAACGATGAAATGGATGAAGACAACGTAGACGAGGAGGACAAAGGTGCAGCAGTACACTCATCGTGGACCCTAAGAGTGCCGGATGCCCAGTCCACACTTTACAGATCAAGTCCCCACAGTCTCACCCCGGGCTCCAGTATTGGGGGACTTATGGGCAACAGGCTTCTCGAAGTGTCCCCAAAGCCAAGCCCAGCCTGGAGAGGTGTCTTCTGCTTACCAGGAGAGGAAGACTCCGTCAGTGCAATCGTCGATGTCTCCAGCATCCCGAGCCAAACCACCACCGCCACCCCAGTCAACACGGCCCCGGCCCTGGGCAGCACCACACCAGGCGGAGGGAGGGTCTGTCGCGTACGTGAGAAAGTCCAAGGGGTCCTGGAGAAACCGTGGATACTCCGGCAGAAGAAGGAGAAGAAACAGAAGGGGAGTGTAGATAAAGATGAGAAGGAGCATGCAGGGGTTAAACCAGAAGGGACATCACAGGTGGTGGACGTGCCGTCAGAAAAGGAACGTAAAGGTCGAGTCCACATACGTGAAGTTGATGGGAAACTTTGTGTGGTTCGGACAGTGTACCCAAGTGACTTTGGATCTCCAGTGTGGAGGGGTGAAAGTGGCGATGAGGTGGAGGTACGCCAAGAGCTGCTGGCACCATCTCCAGTTACAGGAAACATTCTCAAAGTCCAGCTGTCTGAAGAAGACATGGGCAAAACCAGAATATCTCCCGGGGACTTCACCTCACTAAACCAGCCACAGATTCAAGAGTTCTCAGCTGGCAGGGGATTCAGGTTGGACTCTCCAGCTCACGCACAAGAGAGGTCGTCTCTTTTGGAGTCGGGCTATGCCAGCGACTTACCGCTGACCTCGCCAGAAACGGCAGGCACCACTCCCAGCCAGACGGACTGGGGAGGGCTGACCAGCAGCTCCTCCGAGAGACTGGACTCCATGATGGAGAGTCCTCTGTCGCTGCAGCAACAGGCCGCTGTCAAATGTCTGCCACAGGTTGGTGTTCTCACTTCCAGACATTACAGTACTCCTACAGTTCGATACAGGTTTCCTTGTGCTGTTCTCTCACTTTCCATTTTCACGGAGGGAAGTTTTTATACTGGTGGTGTTTATTTATTTGCTTTTTTGCATCAACTCACACTTATTTCCTTTTGACTAACTCAACTATTTCACCATTTTCTTTACAATAACCGAACCTCAACTTTGATGTGAACTTCTATCTGCACATGAATATTAATTGATTTTCCCCATTAGAACCTCAGTTATTGTCCACAATGAAATGTGTCTATGTAAACAAACCAGGAATATAACCATATACGTGCACACACCAAAAACACTTACTTAATAGATATAACAATAATAACATTATTTGTAAGCAAGCTAACCGTAAAAGAAGGGGGAAAAACCAAATAGAATATATTGCACATTTTTACAAAAAAGAAAAATCTTGCTCAATGAAGTACATTTTGCTTTATCCTTCAAAGAAAACGTGTTTTGCCAATATTATAATATTGCGGCAACTGTAGTTAAATTGTATCTACAAAATGAAATATACATTTTTAAAGGTTGTCTTTATTAACAATATAGTGCTTTAGATTCCAGACCAGGTAGCATTCGAATACTGCAATAGTGAAACTAGACCCGTGGTTGATCATGCCTGAATAAGAAAAATGGGCAGATTAATAGAAAACGCATTAGTCCATGACGATCTCACCTTACGTCTCTTTATAATTGTTTGCAGTGTTTGTGTTTCTCTCTTCAGAGCTGAGTGCTTTCATGAATGTTTTCACAATCTCACGTGTGTATTTCATCAGTCAGTTCTTTAAAACAATAGCAAACGAGTTCCCGTGGCATTCAGCTCTAAAAGAGAATTGCATTTGTGTTGCTCCAGGTCTGATGCATTATGCAAGTAAACATCTTTCTATTACCGCAAAGGTTTCACCTTCTACCGTCTCAAATGTGCTGCTTCTTGCACCCATTTCAGAGAAGTATGTTTGTATTTTACATATTTTTTAGAGGAAACATGCAGCCAAAACAATGTTTTGTATATTTTTTATACATTATAAATTTTTTTTTTTTTACTTTGAAAAATGTGTGTGTGGATATATGTTAGTGTTATAGTTGTACTTATTCCTGCGTTGTGGTTCTAATGTGATTTTCATAGTTTTAGTTCTTGACGCCAGATGTGGAAATCTACTTCCACTCTCATGCACTGAGGAATATCATCACGTCAGGACACTTTTTTTTAAAACCGGTGTTCAATAGTAATCAGAGAAGCCATCTTGTGTGGGTTTAAGGAAGTGTGCCTATGTTGTCATTGGTGCACCATGTTTGTGGACATGAAGGTTTATGAGTGTGTGTGTTGTTATCAGCTGTCCACTGTTCGTCTCTCCCTTGTTTCCTCCTTTGTTCATGTGGTCTAATCATCTCAGCACAGACCGTCTCTCCATTCCTTTCCCTCTTTTTGTTTTCTCCTCCTCACCATGTTGCTTTTCCTCACATCACGTCTGCTACAGTGTGAGAGACGGACAAGACGAGTGTGTGAGTAAGAGAGAGACGGGTCGTTACTTGAAATGACATTGTTTCCTTTTGTGCAACCCGACACTTTCTCTCTGGACTTCTGAGTTCAATAATGCATCATCTACTTTTGTTCATATCTTATTTCAGTACAGACAGATATTTATAAGAGAATATAAATACAGGCCAAGACATTAAAAACAAATAATGAAAAATGATTTGGAAAAGTGGCTTATTTGGTGTTCTAGAATTATTTCACTTGGAAAATTCTAAATTCCATTCTGTGGGGGATTAACTCTGCACATGAGGTTGGATGAACTATTTTGGTAACAGGGTGTATTTTTATTGATGTCAGTTATACAAAATTCACCATAAAGCACTAAACTGCAGCCGTTTTCATATCCAGTACTAATTTCTGGTGCTTAACTCCTCAAAAATCCGGGTCTTCTAATTGGGGGCAGGTCGTTCATGTTTCAAATACAACTTCAACACCAATCAAACAAACAAATCACCAAAATCCACGTGTCATCTCAGTAAATGTCACAACTTTTATTTTGTTTTTCTTTAAATTCAAATGGACTTTGTTATTGCAGATATAGACTCGAAAATTAGTGAAGGTTTAATGTGTAATTTTGACAGCAGGTTGTAGTAGGAACCAAAGCTTTAACATATAAAGTGTCTGTGCTGGGATTATAGTTTTCATTCAGGCAGGTGCGAACGTTCCCATCTGGGAATGTCTCACATGACAACAACCTCATCATCGCCCATAAAAACCAGTACAAGGGAAGATGATCTCCAGGAGATTGAGCACTACATTTTCACACGTTTCGGTGTAAACCAGCTAATTCAGCCAGCAAGCCGATTCACCTCTTGTTACTGTCTGTCACTACAAACAGAACCATGGTTGCATGCTGCATTATTATGAAGTACAGTTTCATGAATGTTGCCATGTTTGCTTTCTTTTTGGAGCTGATAGAAACTTCCACAGTTCAACTGGGAAGTTGTATTTACTAAAGTTTACTTTTTCCTTCCTCAGTTGTAGGTTCACCAATTTTATCGTTAACCGTCCCAACTCGGTGATTAACCCCGACTCTAACTTCAGTTGTAACCTCAGCATATCTAAAAAAAACAGTAGTGTCAAATGTCGTTCCTCAAGGTTTACAGTCAGACACGTTGTAGAAATTGTTTAATGAACTTGATTGTTGTGAGGAGTGTGTTATCGAGCTCTGCAGCATCTCCAAAGACACATTCATCGGTTTCTGGTGTGTTTGAGCAGACACATGTGAAACTCACTTCAGAACCAGGATTTGATACTAATATCCTTAATAGATGTAAAATGTTGTGAAGTCTGGTCTGCGGAAGAAATCTCCCTGCTCCTAGAACGTCAGGCTCCACCGACTAAGAAGTGCAAGACTACACACACAGCAGCTATGATGAAGACTATTGACGTTGAATATTTGTGGTTAGTTTGTGTTTGTCAGGGTAAATGTAAATAACACATTTCAGTGAAGCTGGAGAGAGAGAGAGAGTCCTCAAACAGCATCACATCAGTGATACTTGATGAAGGAGGCTTCAGAAATCTATAAGAAGTGTGTTTTGAAGAGGGGGTGAGTCAGAGATGAAAAGATAGACAAAAATATACAGAGACATGCGGTGGAGAATAAGAAAGAAAGAGAGGACCTTCCTGTGCGAGCTACTCAGCTCTGTTTCACCTTGAGAATGAAAATGCTGCTGCAGTCACTGCAGCGTTTCGCTCTACAAATATCAGCCTGTTTCCGGGATGCCCTGCAGTTTGTCCACATGTTGAAGTCAGGAGTGTCCGGATGTGCAGCGCAGCAGCCTGACGTCACATCAACTCGTGCTAAGTGGCCCCTGATTCTGCTGAGTCACGAGAAACACATACTCTGCAGAGATTGCCATCTGACAGTGTTTTACTGGTCAATGATAATCATGGTCAATGATACTCTCGTCTTCAGTGTGTCTGTGTGCCGACGATCCTGCGATCTGTTTAAAGTGCAGCTGTCCTTTGTTGGCGGGGGTGTGTTTCGCTTCTCTGCATAAAGAGGGATTTTAAATGTGCATACATCAGTCAGGCGGCTGCTTCATTGAGCCTCGAGGGAATTCCTTCCCCACTCTGAAAACATCACTCAGATGTATCCATGAAACAGTCCTACTGTTTGTGACCCTATCTCACTGTCATTGGTCAGTCTGCCCTTCATCCAACCATCTATCCTTCTATTTAAATATTTTTAAGCAAATGCTTTATAAGGATGCCTTATTGTAGTACCAATAAAAGATATTATATTAAATCTCTTTATGTCCCCGTCGCATTGTTGCCACCTCTCTCTGTACCTTCCCCCCTCCATCCCTCCCCTAATCTCCCTCCCACCTCTGCCCACAAACTTCAAAGAGGCCATATTTCTAAAAGAGGGCTGGTCCAGAGCCTCGGGGCGCTGGATGTTTGTGACGGGATCATAGCTGCACTGAAAAATGCTGCTAACTTCATCTCATCTCTGTAACGGACCTTTAGCTTATAGAGTAGATCAGCTGCACATACAGAGACACACTTACCTCATATACAGAAACAGGCAGTACACATGAACCCCACAGCTCCACGCTGAGCACATTAAAGGCCTGAGAGGTGGATTATAACCTCTGTAACCTGCAGTTATTGTGGACTATACTTACCAAGGGTAGAAATTAGCTTGTACTCTGTTGTTGTGTGTTGACGTGAACGCCTTCAAGCTTCAAGATGGTGTAGCGATTAGCACTCGCAGTGAAAAATGTCTCCAGGTTTACCAATCGTCAGGGGACTCTGGAGAGTTTGTATGATCTTTCATCTAGTGATGAAAATGGAGGAACTTCCAATGATTTACAGAGGTTTGAGCTTGTTGTGTAATCATACAAAAATAGGAGTAAATGTACAAAGGTGAGTTAATTGCATTATTGTTAGTTTCTTGGTTTTAGCGTGATGAATCAAAGCGTCACAGGAGTTCATTCACTTAATTAAACGGTTAGTTTTGGCTTCATTTGTGCACTGAATCCAGCGGGCCAATTAGGGAAAAAAGTGATATGAAGAGAAGCCATCATTCTTTGTAAACTGCTGAGACTACAAGCTCTACAGTCATTCGTGCCGTTGTGTCGATTTCTTTGCTAACAGAGTGTCACCAGAGCTTCTATCATTTAGTGAGTGCAGCTCGGGCAGCGTGTTTTCCTCCAGATAGCAAAAGTAATGAATTCTATATCTCCGGTGTTTGTGTTGACAGATGTTGCTGTGTTGTTGGACATGTGAGCTGCTTGTGGTTCACTTAGCTGAGCTTTGCACACTGTAGTGAACGATGCTTCTGGCAATCATCAACTCCTTCTGACATCAGGCAGCAGTCTAGACGCAGCCGAGACACGTAGATCTGACCTGGTGAGAGAAGTCAATAAGAGAACGTGGACTGAAAATACAAACTCTCGTGAGCAACGCTACACTACTGTGTTTTTATCTGCACAGAGAATGTGCACAAACAAAATGCTACCAAAGAACAAAATCTACGGCAGAGTGTTGTTGTAACTCAGGCTCTATACCAACAAAGATTTCAAGTGAAAATGGAAAACTTATGTTTTGTTTTTTTGTTTACACGATAACGGCGTTTTGAAAACTGCTTCTAGAGAGCAAAACTTTCAAAAGACATAGATCTCCATCTCCTTATAAACAGGCAAAACCACAGGTTTTCTTAAACTCACAGTACTGCACTTGTGCACCAAGGTTGTAGAGAATTTTTCTGCACATGCATGACTAAATTGTCAACATCAACAACTAGAGAGTGTTTCTGCTCTTTGAGTTTAACAACAAACTTCTCCAACAAAATGTTTACTACATCATCATCTTCTGGATTAGTGGAGACCATTTTTTTTTTTTTTTAAACATATGTCAGATATAGAGTGAGGCTTTATGGAGCAAGTTGGTTAAGACTCATTAGACTCAGTCTCATTGTTGCAGAGCTTCTCTTTCCTGCGTTTCTGGGTAAATGATATCAGAGTAGCGAGTGTGGCCGCCAGCAGCACCGCAGGCAGCAACAGTTGTCTCTTCTGCTGGTTAATATAATAATAGTAATAGTAAGCAGACTTCTACATAAATAAAACGTTTTTTTCTAGTGCCAAGGAGCGATTGATGGATGTTGAATTTAACCAGCTAATAAAATTAAAGTCAACGTACAGTTTGTAAAAAAAAAACTAGAACTAAAAAGTTTTCCCCGCAATCTAATATTTATTACACTGAATACAGTGTCAAACTTATCACTGTATATTAAAACTCCCAATTTAACATCTGAAAGCAATGTAAATTTTGTGAAGGTACCATGAGTGTATTGGTGTAAAGATGTAGCTATTGTTGATGTTGATGTTGATAATGAAGCATTAGCATTTGTGACAAGTTTGTCAAGCTCCATTGAGGCATTTTTCAATGCTAAAAATATATACTATGACTGTTATGGTGTTTAAACTTCATGGTGTATAAATTAGGCATTTGCAACAGGTTACGTTAAAATATTCAGAATTTATATTTCACATGCATTTCCAGGAGGTTTTCTTATTGATTCTTGCCAGTACAGTAAGCTGAGAGAATTTGTGGTCAGATGATACAAAACAAACGTGAAAAACAAGTAAATGTTGCTTTTAGAGGCACTTCTTCAATACAGTTGAGTCTTCTGGTGCCGTCATATGTTCACACACAGTATAGTAAGCTCTCTGTGCAGAAGCAGGCCTCGCACTGCGCTGTATCAATATTCAGTTGGAGGATTACTTCTCTGCAAAGGAGCCTGTGGATGCATACAGAGAGGCTGACTCAAAACGCACAGCTGAGTTCTTATCTGTGGATCCCCTGCTAAAGTCACAAACACCCTCATGTTTGCCGTCATAGTTAGTTTACTGTGAGAAATGTGGACACGCTGGCTGCAGCACAGAGGCCTGGGTGGACGAGCAGCATGAATAATGGCTGCTGCGGTGTGCCGTAATAGACCGGAGTTACAGTTACTGCCTGCCATTAAGTGTCACAGTTCAGTGCCAGAGACATTGAACTGTTTGAACTTCTGTTTAATCATTTTGAAATGAGGCTCTCTCATTACTGCAGCACACATCTGAACTGTGCTCTTACATACATGAGCTTCTACAGTATGACACTTTGTGGGAGAGGCTGGACTACTCAGTGGATGTTACTTGAAGTGAAAATGGAAGGTTTGTGCAGTTTATTAGAAATTTCTCCTTTGCCTTCATCCCTCCCCCCCATCCTGTCCCTCCTACCTTTTTTGGATGATGCTGCAGTCTCCTGCCTCACACTGGACTTTCATAGCGCTCTACATCAGCAGCAGAGCGACAGTGAGAGAGGGAGGGAGACTGGGACAGTCGGTGAGGAAAGGAGGGATGACAGAGGAATACTGATGAAAAGAACGACGGCCAAGTGCTGACAGTCGCTGCGAATACGTCACTGAGCTTTTGTCACTGTGGACAGATTTACCTAAAGGGTGCAGTTTATGAGCAGATAGACGAAGAGGGGAATAATAGCTAAAGTGGTGTTTTCGCTAAGCGAAGCTGTTGTTGGTGTCCCTGGAGGTCTGGTTTCTTTTCAGAACTACGTACTGTAGATTCACAATGTCCACCAAAAGATGCTGATTTGATTGAACTCAGCTGCGTCAAGTGTTTTCAAGCAGGTTCTTTATTACCAATAATTACAGTGTTATAGCAGCCTGGTGACAGACAGGATGTAACCTGCCTTCACTCATAGACACCTTGAATTGGCTCGAACAGCCCGTGACCCTGAGTTGGATAAAGAATGGATGGCAAACAGCATCACTTCACACCTCATCCTGGATATAAAGAAAAATCTCATAAAAGCAAAATCCAACACAAGCGATAAAACGAAGCAAGATATCTGTGTTAATGAGCTGACATAAGGAGCAGAAAAGACTTCCTGTATCTCTGCCTTGGCAGTTTATTGGGGTGCATTGAAATATCTTTAACAAATGCAGCATGCTCCGGTCATTGTTCGTATGACTCTCAATAGAAAATATTTCAGTATCAGATTTGGTTCTGCAGAATATCAGGAATTCGCCCAAACGAGCATCAAATCAGGGTTTTACCGACATAAACAGCATTTTTTTCATCGTTTTAAATCCGATTGAGCACGAAAATCCTCTGCTGAGCATCTTTAGCGTTTATCCTGGTTTGGATAACACATTCAGCACAGGAGCATCAACTGTATGTCGGCACAGGAGGCGTTCAAGAGCAGCTCAGGACACGGAACATTCCGAATAGTTACTACATGGAAAATGGATAGATACTCTTCTGGCAAGAACTCCTATAGCTTTCTTCAGAACAATACATACTTAGACTTTTTTTGACCTGTCTGTTTGATGCCTAAACTAAGAATAAAACACTATTGAAGGAATATACCATTTGAAAAAATTGACATTTGTCTTAAGTCTGTTGGCTCCTCCCCTTTTAAAGACCAGCAGTGTGTGTGTGAACTGGTCTGTTATTCAGCAGTACTTGAAAAAAAAAAAAAAACAACGTGAGGAAGAGAATGAGAAGGCTGAGCAGATTGATCAGCATCTGAAGCCGAACAGATGAAAGAAGAAGAAAACCTGAAGTGACAGATCGAGGCTGGAGGGATGGAGGGGGGGAGGGGCTAAACAAGGTGTCTGGATAGGAGGGGTGCCAGTTAATGAGGAGGATATGGAATCTGGAGTGAGCAAAATGTGAAAGAAAATGATACATTAATAAAAACACCTGCCTCTCAGATCTCACACGTACGGAGAGTTATTATTCATCAGAGAGAGAAATGAGGAGAGTGGAAGAAGACGACGGGTTGAATCAGAGTGATGGAAGAATCAAACAGACGAAGCATGTGGTGGTTTTCTGCAGAGTCACTGCCGCCACTTTCTGTGAGATCATTTTGTCGTTACTGCTGTGATGAAGCTTGGAAACATTATGTGGAAAGATAAAACAGAATAAATGAGACACATTGAAAACTTTTTAAATGTGATCTTCATGATTCATTCCCCTGGGATACATTTGGTCTTACTCGGGATGAAGTCAGAAGATGGTGAATCCAGGTTTGATCCTCTCTCTCGTGTGTTTCTCTACAGATTTCAGAGATCTACGTGAGCGGAGAGTCGGGCGACCTCACCGCCAAAGAGAAGCTGTTACTATGGAGCCAGCAGGCCACCGAGGGCTACCCCGGCCTCCGCTGCGTCAACTTCACCTCATCCTGGAGCGACGGACGCATGTTCAACGCTCTGCTGCACAGATACAGGTTAGAGCACGAACCTCTCTGTCTGAAAGGCAAAACTTTTTCTGGAGGAAACAGCCTTGGATAATGCTAATGCTAACAGTTTGAGAAAGAGATGGCTCACATACTTTACTACAGTGCCGTTCACACTCCCCTTCGGCCAAGATTATTGATCTGTTTTGACTGCTTTCATTGGGATGGTATTGGGCAGCATTGAGTTGTGTTCAGTGTCACTTTTGAAAGCATTTTAAGGTTTTCATCCACTGATTTTACCAAAATAATATCTGAATGAATAAAAATTCAAGGAAGATCTAAGTATATTTTAAAGCTGTGTACCTCGTACATTGGAGGGCAAAACAACACACACATTTCCCTTTTAACTGGCACGGTGCAATATAATGTTATTATTATGACATTTGATGCACACATGTTTATTTTACCTCAGGTCTTTATGCTTGTTTTAGCTTTCTACTATTATTGTATATATATATATATTTTAATTTGTATTTTGAGGTGCTGCTTGAATTTTTGATTTCTTTTTGTTTGTTTGTTTGTTTGTTTGTTTGTTTTAGGCCCGACCTGATCGACATGGAGGTGGTGTCGCGACAGAGTAACCGAGAAAACCTTGAACAGGCCTTTGAGATCGCCGAGTCCTTGGGGGTGACCAGACTTCTGGATGCCGAGGGTGAGACTCCTGAATAAATGAATACATGAATGGGTGAATCAGATCTTCACACAGTTACCATTTATCTAATGTTATTTTTATGGATGAACTCAGCAATATTTCCTCTGACTAACCTAAGAGCAGATCAGACAACACATTTCTAGAAGCAGCTTCTGTGTATAATGGAGAATGAGATACTGGCATAAAATTGCAAATACACCTAATAATTAAAGTAATTATACATGCAATTAACTTTTTACATGCTTAACTTGGTACTTTCACTGGAGCGAAACTCCTGCTTGTTTCGCTCCAGTCATCATCTGCTTGTTTATGCAGCTTTCTCCCCATTTTGATTCTCCAAATTCAATCAAATCCCCTCAAAAGAAGAGCTTTGACCCTCAGTTGTAATCACCGATTTACAATCGATGCATCATGTGATCTGATTGTTGATTGCTTTATAGAAAATTAACCAGTAAACACAAGTAACATCTGCCCTCATATTCTGAAACCCTGAAGTGACAGTTGTGTTGATTTTGACTAGCTGAGTCCTCGAAGGCTTGTCAACTGAAAAAAAATGGCCATTGGCCATTTTGTTTTCTTTTTTTTTTAGTTTGACAGATATTGCCTCATATTACCTGTCACTCAAGCTTTCCTATATGTTCCCTCTTTTGCTACAAAATCAATGATGGTGCATCCAGAGATCAGTCCAGACGGGATGAAGAAAAATAGCCCACTGATGTTGTTCTTAGTTGTTTGAACTGATTGCCGTTTGTATCATAGCAGATTTTAAGGATAATTTAATGTCATGTTCCCATTTCTTTTTAGCACTAAAAGCTCCATGCTCAGTACGCATAGTCAAAGTTTCACATTTCATTATTTTAGATTCAGTTACACAGCGTGGTCTGTAAACCTCAAAGGTCAACTGGTTTCAGGATAATGAGATGAACGTCATTTCATATTTTGAGTTTCTTCACTTTTTTTTCCTTCATTTTCTCTGTTTTTCCCCCTCAGACGTTGATGTTCCATCCCCAGACGAGAAGTCGGTCATCACTTACGTCTCTTCAATCTATGATGCCTTCCCTAAAATCCCAGAGGGAGGAGAGGGCATCGCTGCACACGTACGGCACATTCAACTGTGGGGGG
>OMNM01064147.1:0-11150 GCA_900302745.1 Parablennius parvicornis | reverse complement strand
GGCTGATGGAGGGATGATAGTGGCTGATGGAGGGATGATGGTGGCTGATGGAGGGATGATGGTAGCTGATGGAGGGCTGATGGAGCCTGATGGAGGGATGGTGGAGCTCTGATGGTGGCTGATGGAGGAATGATGGAGGGATGATGATAGCTGATGGAGGGATGATGGAGGGATGATGGTGGCTGATGGTGGCTGATGGATAATGATGATAAAGGTCTCTATGCCTTTTTCAAACTCAATAGAAAATAGTCCACAGTGGGATTCGAACCAGCGACCCTCCAACCACGACTTTACTTCTTTAACCTATTCAGTGCTCGTTTCTTGGATTATCATGCAGTTCCCAATACTGGTCTGCAGGGGGCGTGCTGGCGGAGCACCCTCGGTTTTAAATAGAGGGGGTGTGCTCTGTCTGCAGCATCGCATCGCAACCACCGCATTCATCCCCGGAAACCTGCGGGAACCACACGCGTACCGGAGAATCCCGCAGCTCGCAGCCGAGAATCATGTTCTGTAGACGGGCATGGCAGAGGGTCGCCCCGCTGGCACGGAGGGCTTTCACACCGGCGTCCGCAAACCGTGAGTGAAGCAAAAACACGCAACAAAATCACTTTAAAGTTAAATAACGCAACTGAAACAGCAATTTTTAACCTAAAAAAAGTATTCAAGTGTGAAAATATCTGAATTTATGGATTTTCCAGTAAAACTGTCATTGTCTTAATTGAAATCATCTTTAATAATCTATTAAATAAACTTTATTTTGATTCTGAAGCAGAAAGATGTTAATAAATTATTTTTTTAGTGAGTTATTTTGCAGTTTGCAGCCATTCTCTGCTGCCACACACTCCGTCACACACAGAGGAGGTGTGTCCTGCTATGGGAACACGCAGTTCTCCTCTCAGATTATGAAAGAGCGCCTCACACACACAGTGAAACTGCTTTATCTCCAATTATACATCCAATCTGCATCAGATGCACGTTTTCCATCGAACATTTCATTTATGTGCTCCAATATTTGTGCAGAAATAAGCTTTCTGTGGCGTTTTTTGCCATTGTTACATGTTGTTCCAGGGTTTTTATGAGCTGGGCCACATGGAGCTCAACCTGCCCTCTGGGGATTCCGATGCCCTTTATTTAACATGTATGTGGGACTTTAAAAGCAGCATTTGTGTTTGACTTCTCAGTGTGGGAATTTTGCATGTTAGAGAGGAATTCCTCACCACTTTTTAGAGGGATTTTTTAGACTCTTCACACATGCTCACTCACATGGATTATCCTTTACTTTTGGGATGTGAGCATCAGGAATTCAGATCTTACTTTTCTGTTGGGTAAACCTTTATGGTTTTACTCTCTTTTAAGTGGATTTCCCTAAAGACTAACCTATCTGCAGGACTAGGGGAAGCAGAGGTACACTTTGCAGACATTTAAAGGCCTCTATGCTGCTCCTACACATGCTCCAGGCCTGTGGGCTGCTCCTATAGACAATCCACATGCTGCAGACGTTTGAGCACATGTCAGCTGACGGACAGTGGCATCAGGCTCCCACTCAGCCATCTTGTGTGTTGTTGCCTGACACACGTGTCCATTTTTACCAGCTTGAACCTGGGCTGCAGGGATTAACTGATTACCTGTATAAATACCCAGGGCTGTACTTGGCCTTGTCCCTGCTTGCCGCTGCTTGGTGACAGGTATTAGAGCGAGGAGGCTGGCTCAACTTCCACAGCAGCACAAAACTCTTCTTTTATTGCTTTCCTATTGAGTCGACATCTGTTGAGTGCAAACTTATAGCATAAATCAGCATAAATGTGAACTGGTTGATGATTGTGGAAATATGAAAAAAAACTTCAAAATGTTTTTTTAATTTTAAAAGATACTTTTCAGTTGTTAGATTTCCATTCAGATTACGTTTGTCATCCGGTGTATCTTATTGTGGGACTAAATGTAAAAAGAATAGAATTATCTCAGGCCACAAACACATTAAAACATTGTGATTGTTCTCTGTTGCAAAACAGGATTTTACGAGTAGTAAAGTCGATAATAAAAATAAAGTTATTATTATAATGTGGTGTAAATTTAACAGGATGTTTCATCTGTAGATGAACTGAGAAGTTGTTGTTTTTTTACATATTTAAATAATTAGCTTCAAAAAGTTTGACTTGAGATTGAGGGGCCGTCCACACGAGAACGCTGGTTCAGGTAAACACACCGTTTTTGGCCGATTGTCCACACAAGGCGGTGTTTTAGGAGGCCGAAAACCTAATAAAAAAAACCAAACAAAAACACAGGTCCCAGTGGGGAAAATCTAAAACCCCGGCTTGGCTTTGAGGGGTGGACAGCAAAGACAATCATAGTGGAAAAAGATGACGTGATCTCACTGCCTCTCCTCTCCACCTCGGAGCGCGATGTCGCCTAATAACCACAACAATGGCGGACTCCATGCTCCAGGGGGCGCTGCAGAAGATACTGATACCAGCAGGAGGAGGAGCAGAGCCATAGACCTATATAACTCAGTTGTATAGATGTCTATGAGCAGGAGTCTATTCCTAAATTTCTATGTGCTCCAGGCCTTCTGCATTTTTGGTGTATTTGGTAAGTCACAGCTCCCATAGAGGCCAGGCATATGTACTGCATGCCCTGAAGCCTGTGTTGAGCAGAGTTCCCCTGGGAGAAAGAAGACCATTTTGGCACGTGTAGATGTGGCCTGAAGTCATTTAAAAGATCTTGTGTAAGGAGGTTTCCTGTTTTCAGTTTTAAAGATTTCTGGTCAAAAGATGAAACGTCTCAGACAAAAGCTTCACTTATGGGTTAATGAATCCTGGTGTTTTAAACAGTAACACGTCTCATTTAAGGAGTTTTGATTCTATTTTAAGGACTCATCTAATTTTTAAACATCCGGGTTCTGTTGTAAATTCGGTTTTAAATCGTAGAATTTAAATCCGACAATTTCCCCCAAAACACATCACTTTCTCCAGCTTCAACAGTCCACAGTCGGAGAGTTCTTTAAAAAGTTGTATTTTCAGTGACTCCGAGTTCTTTAAAAAGTTGTATTTTCAGTGACTCCGAGCACCGTTGCCATGTAACCAGACCCCAGTTTTCTGTTTTCACTTTGTTGTGTGAAAGGTCTTCGTATTTAACCTTTATTACCATCATCCTCACTAACTCTGAAATGACTTTATAGATGTTAAATCAAGGAACAAGACAGTTTAATCAAAATAAGAGGGGGAAAGCACAGAAATTTGGAGAAAGTGCACAGAAATATACAGAGGAAAGATAATACCAAATACTTTGACAGCAATACTTAAATCCCTGGATTTTATTATGAGTTTAGAGTAAAGTACACGTGCACTATGTGATGCAAGGCTGCAGAGTCAAAAGATAATGTTCATAGTTAGTATTACAGCATTGAATTAAACTCATTGGATGTTTTCTGTGCAACACAAATTGACTGTTAATCAGATTATTGTCCTTGTCCTGGTTTTCATGCGCAGGAGTGTGATCAGTGTGTAGTTGAAATCATGTTGATTCTTCAACATCAGCTTGTCTGTATTTGGTCGTCTTGAGATGGAGGCATCACAGACAAAAACAATTGTTACTTGCGAGATAGCAAGTTAGCAACCTTGGTGGATGTTCATAGTTAATATTCGGCTAATTTCTTCTATTAAAGTGCTTGTTGTAGTTCATTATTTAAATGCAGAGCTGCTGGTCTAGGTTCAGTCTGATTGCTCCGGATTCATGCAAGAACAGGTCCACTCACCATCTGTGAAAACTTGGGTTTCCTTCCAGCAGCATTATTTATTTAACTTGTGATAAATATGCACGTTCGCAGATGATATTGTTTCTGTGCTTTGAGATTTGTGCTTTTTTTCCTCTCCTTGGATACAACTATAACATGATTCAACATTGTAGCTTTTCTTTATCTTCTTTCCTGTCGCCACTAGTTGTGTCAAACTAAATGCAAAAACTCAATTTTGATTTTGTTTGGCTTAAGGTATTATTTTATGAATAAATATTACAACTCCCATAAGACTGAATATGTTACTGACTTTTTCTACTGAACTTCTGCAGATAAAGTGAAGGCCATTTTGTTTTTAAGAACTGCTGAGTCAGTGAGAAGGTGAAATTTGAACCTTCTGAGCACATGAAAGTTGTAAATGTAAGTGTTAGCAAGTGTTTTCAGTCTTTTAACCCTCCACACCAGATTAAACTGCATTCAGTTTAGAGAAAGCATGGAAACCATGAATGTCACTGAGCAGTGGGAAGGTCGCTGGGTGAGTTACGAGTTGCTGCAGCACGTATGACATGAGATAGACACGTATGACGCGCTGTACATTGTGTTCTGTCGGTGCCTCAGGTGGCGGCTGAAGCACGCGTGTGTGCACACGTGGAGAAGACCGTGCTAAAGATATCATCTTTGGTGTGTGAGTGAAGAGATTAGGCCGAGTTGGTGATGCATGCAGGTTTTATTTCTGCCGTCTTCTGTGTGCACCTGTGAAAATCCTATAAACATGAGCACGTCTCTTCCACTCACACCCCCTCAGCCACAACAATCACTTGATTCAAAGCCTTTCTACCACTTTCAGACATCTGATATTTGCACTCAGTTAATGTGAATCTGAGCCTGCTGGGGGACGTTTAAGTCCTTTCTTTGGATGTGAGTCAGAGGTCGTCCAGCAGGAGGCTTGTTTGTGTTTGTGTGTTCAGGATTTAGTTTAAGTTTGGGTGTTTAGCTAAATCTTTCCCTGGCCTCTGCTGCAGATGACCAGAGCTTAATTGTGTAACGTCATTAAAGGTAGAGACGTCACACAATTTAACCAATAAATCAGTTAAAATGGTTTTTAATGTTCTGCTCTAAGTGTATATTTGTGTGAATGTGATTGAATGCCCTCTCTCTCTGCAGCTCCGGTGAGACACATGGCCTTCGGGATTCCTGGAGGATCCACTAACATGACGTACTTCCTACTGTGTGGAGGCGGCGTCACCGCCGCAGCTGTCTACGTGAGTATCACTTAAATTGGGGGCTGATTTTAGTGAATCTACACATTTTAACCACTCGAGTTTCCACGTGTGACTCGTTAAAGAAGTGATTCCCAAAGACAACATATAGTCCGTCCACATGAAGATGATTTTAAGTGTTTCAACATCCGTTGTCTAAAATCCAACACAATTTATTCATCAAATCTACAAATGGTGTGAAGATTATGAATGAACTAGAAAATTCCAGAGAAAATTTTGTTTGTGCCTGCCTCCTGCCTCTGACCGATACCAATACTGTATGTAGTACACGTTGGCATGTTCATGTAGCATGAGTTAGCATGTGAGCTGGGGCGGGGTCAATAGTGGGCGTGACCTAGCTAATTAGCTAGTGATCCGTAATCCTAGCCACCCCTTTAGGCCATCTGCCAAAATCGTGTGCGCGTGTTATGGTGACTGTGCAATGTATTTGAGTGTGACTGTGAGCACTTCATGTTAAAGCATGACATCACCCGTTTTCATTACCTGGCATGTTGCCAGGCAGACAGGCACATGCAGGAGCCGACCACCTGTGTCTGATTAGCAGACTCTGCAGTCAAATGCACAATGACACTGCATTTCGCTCCTCCCAAACTACTGCTTCGTGTTCGAAAACCGTGAGACGTTGTTAAAAAATGTCTTCACCGTGAGTGTCGGAAGAAGTTCCTGGACGCACGGTGAACTTTTTGTGTCCTGAAACACTTCCGTCTCCCCGTGAGGAGTTGAGATATACGGCTCAACTTTTAGATTTCAGCGAGAAAATGTCTGCCAAAAATGCATCGGCGTCTATGGGTCGAAATTGGGCACTTGTTGCAAACTACTGCATTTCTTGGATAGAACCGTTTGACTGACAAAAAAAAGTGACTCCTCGTTAGAAGCACAAGGCTTGTAGCTATGTTTTGATTCATAATGTTCTTCCAAAAAGGAAAAAATGTGGCCGTGCCATCAAGAGAGAATTTTTGGGGGGGAGAAATCTGACACTGTCTCTCACTCTGAGAAAAATCGCTTCACTCTAAGCTTCCACATACAGACCCATGTTAAAGTCCAAAACCGGCTGAAAACTTCATCAGACGGGAAGTGTTACAGATTAAAATTGGTGGCCAACAGGTGAAAGCTGTTTTCACATCTGAACAGAGGACAAGAGCGACAATATTTTAATAGTTGAATGGATGAAAGTATGGCGACTTGGCGTGGCGTTGTAAAGTGAGGATTTTTTTTTGTGTTTCACTGGGCTCCCATCCTCTTTGAATGGGAAAGTATTAGCAGTTTTTACGTTTTATATGGAAACGCGCTTAGAAAAGTCATTCCACACCATTCCTGAATTTTCAGCACGTTTTGATGTGCTTTGTGTGTATGTGCTCCAAACAGTGCAGGGCTGGTAGCACTGCATAGTTCCTGGGGGAGAAGAAAAAAAGAATAACAAAAAAAGTTGCTTTTTCTAGGAATAGTAATATTTGTGTCTTTCCAAAGGCAGGCACAAATAAATTAATTATTATTCTAAACATGTTAAAACAGGAGAAACAAAGGGGGTAGGATTATATATACATATATGTCTGTACATTCATGATCTTATTCTGTCTGATTCATTGCCTGTTTACACAGCTACTGACAACACAATGTTTCAAAAACGCTCTGATTGTGTAGATGACGAACGCACTGCTCCTGCTCCTGGTCACTAAGGCTGTAGTAACTAGACTGTCACAGACGCCGACTGTCAGACACCGTCACTATGCCCCCACCACCACACTGGGCCTTCGAGGTTACACAGACTCCTTTGTGTTTCCTGACTTGTTCTGGTTTGCTGTGTGTTGTTGGCAGAGCTGCTATGTGAGAAAATGTCTGGGAGTCGAGACATTTTGTAATCTGGATACGTTTAAAATGTCTTATCACTGTGTGTGTGCTGGAATGTAATGGAGGCCTATCTACTCTTTTTTTTTGTTTGTTTTTCTCAGGCATACAAAACGGTGAACGGCGAACGTCCTGAAGACAAACTAGCTACCCTGAGCTCCACAGAGAAAGGTACACACACACACACACACACACACACACAGTTCAAGAGAAAATGCCTTATTTTCGTGTTTTCATTTCAGAAACGTTTTGTGTTCACACCACATTCTGAAAGCACTATTTCCACTGAAATGCTGTAAACAATGTAGTTTTCATTTTGGTCCAGTAGTTGGTGTTGTTGTTTGTTTGCTTTAGCACTGAAACCACACACACATGCAGCAGAGAACAATAGACTCTAAACATTAACAATAAACCACACGGACATCCTAGTGAACAGATGACTAAGTTGGATTGTTATTAATGTGACTGTCAACTATAAACTATTCTATCAAATGAGACTGATCAGTTTGCAATGGAAAAAAAATTGTTTCTGCAAAATCAAAATATTATTCATTAGTTTTCTTCATAATGAGTCCTGCATTTGTTGTGCATTATAAAAGTTCCATGAATTTACTCCATAAAAAGCAAATATTGCAGAAGTTCTCGTCTTCTAATTGAGAACAAGCAATTTCACCTCGAGAAGAGCTTGAAATCATTGAAATGTGTTGGAGGAAATGGTATTGGGGTATTTGGTGGATAAGAATGATTAATAAAGATTTTAAAATGATGATAACACTTAATGGTGTTGTGGTTAAATGTAAAATCAGTTTAACGACAATGCGAACCTCTTAACATTCATGTACTGTAACAATATTTGAATGTGTATCCTGTTAATCTTTCAAAACTTATTTGTTAGAACACTACTCTGATGAAAATACTGACTTATCCTGCATCTGTGTTGGACAGAAGCTGCTGATCAGCTCACAGACGCTCAGCAGCTCTGGGCTGGAGCCACTGACTCTTCGCACTGAGCAGACAAATAACTTTCAGACAGAAATCCAAACCGACAGTCGCAATGGAGCTATTGAGAGTGATCAGTGTACCGTGTTTGATATCTGGGTGGAGTATCAGCCCCGAAACACATTCAAGTCTTTAGTTTTCACCATCAGCAAAGGCTGTTGGTGTAAGTAAGACTTTCAACCTCGTTCAACGGATTCTGATCTTTATTTCAATAGAAAATAATCAGAAAATTTAGCTGATGGCTGAAAAACCCATTTAATTGATAATCATTTTACTAACTGCTCGGTGTATCTTTAAGGTTCAGATGTCACTTTTACTGATTTTACTGTGCGTGATGAAATGGTTTATGATGCAAAAACATAAAAAACAGAATCTTTTTTGCTGTGAAATCTTCTCATTCTGTGTGAAAATAGTCCAGTGAACAGATTAATTTGAAGTATGAGCAAAAAACTATGAGAATCTACCCTTCAGTGGTGACACACAAACTGGGATTCAGTTTTGAAACTATAAACTTCAATAAAATCATCAGAACATGAGCTGAACTTCAGCAGCTGCCACTCTCACAGCTGTGAACATCTTCACTGAGCTCAGCACTTTTATTTCCGTCCCTTCCGCTGGATTTTGGGGGATTAGGGATTATCCTCCACTTTACTCTGCTTCATGCTGACAGTTTTAACAGCCTTTCAGACCTTTTAAGACGTTTGACCTTCAGCCCAGTGTAACACAGGTTTATACAAACAGTTTAGCTGCAGCTTGATGGTTGGAAGCTAATAAAATGTCCTGCTTCCATTCGTTTGTCTCTCATGTCAGTCGTTCATGCTTACAGTCTATTTATGGACAATTAAGGCCCATTCATACTCCAAAAGAAGTTCGGCTAGAAGTTCGACTGTGCAGGACTGTTCATACTCCCAGGAGAAGTTGCCGAACTCGCAGGCCACGCCCCCTCACGGCAGCCACACGTCTGTGAAGCGGTGTTTTAACTTTTCAACTGCACACCTTATTTCTCGCCTCCAATGTTTTCAGAAATACATTTCTCTGAACTGTTTCATTAATGGATTAGAACATTTTTTTTCAACCCGCCATGTTGGTCCGGTTTTACCGCAGGAACTGGCGGTGAGTGGTGCATTCAAGCAGTCGTTTACATGTGGGGAGCCCGAAATTCTCACATGTAAACGAACTGCAGGGCTCATACAGTAGCGGCATGACATGATAAATATGATTAAAATATGACTGATAGTCATTAGTGAGCTGGAACTCAGTGTAGATAACTCGCACGCCGTGCCTACGAGTTGGAACATGCAGGCATAGCACACATGACCGCCAAAGTTTTGGCAGTGTGAGTTCTGACAGGACCGCTGAACCAATTTTGTTCGGCCAGAAGGAGCTGGCCGAACAAAATTACGTTATTTTGTTTGGCCAGCTCAGTTCTGGCTGAACTTCTTATGAAGTATGAATTGTTCTTTTAGGCATTTCAAGTGAAAACACATTGTTTCAGGAAGGTTTTCCGATTACACAGCAACATTTGGAAATCAATGTCCATCTATGTGGGAACGGTAGAAACTCTGGAAATGGTGTAGTTTTAATGTTGAGCCACTTGTGGTGCTGTTTGAAATTTTTTTTATTGAGTATGCGCAGAATGACTGCGCAGGATTAGTTGCAACACTTCCCTCGTTTACACAGAGAAGGAGCCTGAGTGTTTTGGGGTTTTTTTCCACCTTGGGAGCCGTTACCAAAAAGTTGTTACCCAAAGTCTCCGAGCATCGTTGTCATGTAAACCGACCTGAAATGCTACAAGTTTTTTGTTTCCATTGAAAAGCGTTGTGTGAATGTGGCCCTCACATTTACCCTCATTCAACTAATAAGTCTTGTGACTGACATTATTACTCGGGGAAAAATCGAGCATGATAAAGGCACGTAAATGCTTGATACGTCCGCGAGCTCCGCATGGCAAAATTGTCATTTCAGCCACCACGTCTCTCCGTGCGGCCGGTTCATGCGGCACGTCACTGCTCCATGCGCCTCCAAATTTTTCTGACTATTCGGATGGAGACGTGTGGAAGATTAGGACTGAAGACTTGGATTTAAAGATACTAGAAAGCATAAAGCTGCGCATTGACACTGATAACACTGAAGCAAATCGTCATCTATGAGTGAAATCTTGTGTCAGATTTCTACAGAGGGAAAATTAAATTTGAAGCAATAGTTGTACATGACAGATTATAAACTGAGTGATTCAGTGATCATAACTGTGCGACAACTTCCATGTACAGCCAAAGTAGTCTGGTGTTAGTGATCCTGCCTGGAAAGTTAATAGGTCCAAGTTTGATTCTCATGGCGGCTGTTTCCTTTTTTTTTTTGTTCAAATGTTATTTTATTTGAGCAGCTATTTCAGAGTGGATGATTAACCTTTTCAGTACTGAGCACACGGGATTTAACTGTGTTCCCAACATGCTGGAAATGATCCAGCACAAAACAAAGGGAGCAACAACTTCATGAGGCTATTCAGAAAATATCTTGCAGCTGATGTCTCATTTAATAATCAAACACATTTATGAGTTATTTTCACTTTGTTTTCTTGAAATTATATTTTCTTTGTCACCGTTTTTGCCAAGAAAAGCACGTCAGTTGTTCAATAATGTTTGCATTAAAACAGTGCTGAATTACAAATTCAATAAAGTCCACTATTTTCTCCAGCAGACCTTTTCTAAGCACATTGTCCTGCAGACTTCAAGTCCCTGCGGTGTCAAGAAGAATAATTTTGAGTCATTTTGTCCTGAAATCATAATGCAAGTGACTGCCAATGTCCAACTGGTTGTTGTGTCCTGCTCCTCTCAGCTCTCCACTGGCAGGACCACCTGCCAGTGTGAGAAGAAGTCTACTTCTTCTCTCATGCTGAGTCCGCACTTCTAAGTTCTGCACGTCACGCTCGTGTGTGAAGCATAAAACAGTCTTTAAGGAGGATATGCAAACTACGACAGATATTAGCTCCAAAATCTGGAATCAAACAGGGTTTTCTCTCACGGTGAGACAAGATTGCTAACCACTACACAATCTTGCGGCATATTGTTTTTTCTAATTTTCTCTCAAGAATTTCCCTCTGGGATTACTTCTATTGATCCTTGAATATTTGAACAGACACATTTAAATAACAGAGCAACTGACACAATCTCCATGCTCATCCTACAAATGCATGTCTGGTCACGTCTAAACGTACGAAGTTTGTTGCAGGAAAAAGGTTTTCTCACTCACTTGACGTGCTTTATTCTGCAGCTCCAGTTGCCGAGGCGGCACCTGAG
>OMNM01064145.1:15891-34096 GCA_900302745.1 Parablennius parvicornis | reverse complement strand
ATAAGTTATGAAAAAAAAGACATACTCACGGATCTAAATTCTTAATTATTTTAAGAAAAACTCAATTTTGAAGATAATTTATTGGAAATGTAATAGAAATAAAAAAAGTTGTGATGTAAAGACAATTCATAAAGAATTTTCAGACAGTTTCCTTTAGCATAAATAAAAACACTGAAAACGGTTAAAATTCCAAAACAATGGAAGATGTTTGTTTTTGAAAACTTTTTGCTGTTTTTCAGAGAACAAACTTCATTCAGTTCAAATAGCTGGTGAGTAGAGCTCTTTGAGTTTAAAGGTTTTATTCATCTGCTTCTAATGTTGAATCCTGTTTATCAGCGAAGACGATGTTTTATCGCCTGAAACTTATGATTTGCGTTGATGTGACCAGAGCAGAACTATATTGTAATTCTCATTGGTTGAGTTGTTTTGGTTTTTTTTTTATTGAGAATACAATAAAGTCATCTGTGAAGATGAAAATTGTAGTTTAATCTTAAATATTCAGTCGCTTTTAGTTCCCCTTTAAACAGTAAAAATCCATATTTAACCGATTTCATTAAACAATCTAAATTTGCTTTATGTGCATTTTTGATATATTGTATTTGTTTAATTATATGGGTGCGTTTTGTAATTGGGATTTTTCAGATGTGAAACCATGTGAGGTTTGACAACAGAAACACACTTGGGGATATTTTTGTATCAGAGAAGTTTTTTTCGTTCTTGAGAAACAACATTTTGAAGACGATGCTAGGAATTCATTCACCGTTGTGAGCTGATGATACGAGCATCTCTGTCATTGTACCAGTGGAAAAGTCAGGTCATCATTTACATGTTATGATAAAAGAAAAATGTAAAGCAGAAAACAAAAAAAAAGTGCTTCCTTGTGCCATCGTTCCATTTTATCTTATCAGTGAGACTTACAGAGGATTTTGCTTGTTCATAGATTTTTTTTTTTAATTTTAGAAATGTGTGTAAATTAGGGTTTGACAGATTTATTTACACTATTTTACAAGTTGAAATTGTATTTTAGTGATAAGTATTTTTTTGAATGAACATTTGTACTGCAATGCATTTTCATATACAGAATTTGCCCCCTGCTGTGTATACGTCTTATACAGATTCCTTTCCATGACTTGGAGCGGGACATTGATAATGCTGCACAGTGTGTCTGTTTTTTTCTTCTTCCTGTAGCATCAAGATTCTCAGCCTAAATTGAATTGAAAATATTGTGTGTGACGAGTTTATTAAGAACATTCAGCTGAGTGGATCATAATTGATGCTGTAAAAACGACAAACAGTGCCTTTTTCCCCGTTTATTCATCAGATCTTGCTGCTTACAGTCTTCCTTTTACCAATAAACAAAAGTTAGATTCAAATGTTTCTTTCTTTTCTCTCTTTCACAGCAGTTCTTGCTAAAGGAATAAAAAAAATGTAATTTATATCTCAAAATCATCCATCAGGTGGCGCACTGCAGGTTGAGGAACAGTTAAAAGAGCATTCACCTCATTCTCATGTAGAAAGATTACTGAAGATTTGTATTTGAATAAAACTGATCTTTCAATGTATAAATTGAACTTAAAAACAAGGAAAGAAATTTCCTATTTGACCAAAGTAAATGTACAAATCACAAGAGCTATTGGTTATTTTCTTGTAAACAAAATGTAAGTGGAAAATATGAATTAGCTTTATGACAGAAATGAAACTGTTGGCTACAAAAAAAAAGTAGAACTGAAGGTCTGAATATGAACTTGAATTGTGGAAATGCTCAGCAGCAAATTCAAAAATGTACACCCTTGATTGCATTTTAATTAAATTGTTTTTACATAAATATTAGTGAAATTTAATGGAAAAAAAGCACTGTACTTAATTACAACTGTGCATTTTTATTTTTACAGCTACCTCTACATATTTCTAGATGTTAATTACAAGTAGGTATGTGAACATTTGACTTTTGTATTAAATGATGTATGCTTTAAAACAGCCCAAAATCTTATATATAGATAGACATCCTTATAGAGGACACATAAAACTACCCAACCTCCAGTAAAAATTCTATTTTTTAGCATACAGTATGCACAGAAAAACTCCCACGGCTGCTGTGTTGTGCTCAGAGAGCGACTCAAATGTCACACAGTCACATTCACTTTTGAAGATTCCACTGGGAGCGTCACTGTTTTAGAGTCAAAACTTGAATATACAGCGACCCCGGTGACTGACAGGAGGGGAAACAATAAACTTTGATTTGCAGTTTAAATCCCTGAGTGTGGGTGCAGAGCGTAGAATCCTCCTCCATCTCCAGTTTAACAGAGAGAGAGCGAGAGAAAACACATTTTCCTGAGCAACAAGCCTCCTCACTGACTTCTCATTAGTGTGCTTACAATAAAAGGAAATTGCTATTCATTACATTTCTGCAGTGCAGACAAAATTTCCTTACTTATACAAAACCATCCACATCTTTAATCTATCATGGGAGGAAAATGTACATTTAACAAATATACTAGAGGCAGTCTAACTGATCTAAAAGGGTGGTGTTTATCATCTCCAACTTCCCTTATAGTTGTTGTGTTGGTGGCCTGAGAGGAGTGTTGAAATGGTTCACACTTCAACCTGCCCGTTAGAGATAAGCCGCTATGTGTCTTCCTGTATGAACACAATACACTCAGTGTTTCACACACAATGAGTCAGGATTACTGTCAGCTCGTGGGCTGTCTGTAGGAAACTCTGAGCACCACACGATGCTCCCGGAGTCTCCTTAAAGTTCATCCGTCCACACATCTTCTGCACTCCATCATTCACTTCGGGCTCTCCGGGACTGGAGACTGAGTCCTGCCTAATATTAGTGGCGGCAGGTTACACCCTGCAGAGCAACAGACAGACTCACATTCACACCTTAGAGTCCTTGATTAATCTCAAAACATGCTTTTGGACTGAGTGGAGAGACGAGTATAAAGAGGAAACCCACACACAGAAAAGCTACCGAGAACAAACCAGGAGTTTTCTTGCCTGTTCAGACACATTCTGTGCAGATTATTTGAAGGACTCAGAGTTGTGGAACATCCAGTTTAATGATGAAGTGTGAGAAAATCTGTCAAGCCACATCTAATCTGATATAGACAAAATGATCACTGTGATCGAACATGTCACCCAGATGAAGAAAGAAGAAGAGAAATTAATAAAAAGAGGAGGCTTTCCCCCAGAAGGAGTCATGCGCTTTAAAACTAGCCTGATGGAAAAGTATATGAACACAAAGTATGGTGGTGAAACACTGCGGAAGATCAATTTCAATGTGACAAATCTCACAAATTATTTCTTATCTGACAGAATTAGTGGTCTGGTGATTTGTGTGACCAATAAGAAAAATTAGTTCCCAATCCAGGAGGCCGCAAATACAACTGGCAGATTATTTTCTCTGAGGTAGCTGTACTTTACTTTCTTGTTTAATTTGCAATTTGTATTCACCTATATCACAATACAGTGATGTTGTGGGGTTAGGGTGAGTTTACAATGTGAAGATCCCCCGTTTGTGTGGAGTTTTCATGTTCTTTCTCTGTATTTGTGACAAATAGATGTCTTATATGTATGTCAGTGGCTCCTAACCTTTTTATTGAGGGACATTTTTACCAATGTAAACTCAGACGACACCCCACGGCACAATTACCAAAAAAAAGTGGAAGGAACCTGGAAACACAGTTCATGTGAAATACTGTTTCTTTATCAAAATCTCCCACAATGACCTTTTCCCTGAGGGTAAACTACTTGGGTTCACATGCCATCCTGGCGGTGTTTGGTGGACTGGTGTTGCTTCAGTTCACACAGTTTCAAACTCTTGTCTGTTTTTCATCACAAAAGTTGCATTCAGCTCTTAATTTTGCCCATTGCTGATATTCTATGCAACTCTATCGATACACACTTTTATTCTGCTTCAGCGATTCAACCTACGCTTTTGCGTCAAAGTTTTTTCTCCTGCTGCTTAGACTTAAAAATGCTTATACCCAGTTTCTAAAACATTAATAAAGTATACTCCTCGCAATCAAGAGGGTTTTGCGACCTCGATAACCATTTTGTTAGGCAACACGTGGATAGATGGATCATAATACTTGTTAACATCAAAAGTGACTTCATGCTGAATGCACAATCCAAATTCTTTTTTTTTTTTTTTTTAAATAAGTCAAAAATGGGGCAAAAGACAAAAATACTTGCCCTCTCCATGTGATGCCTGCGGTCTGTGTCACAAGGAACTAGCAGCCATATGGCTGAAACGGTGGAGCGGATTCAAAGCAACAACACATTTCTAACACATGGACCTTTGTTAGTGAACTCTTAGAACAGACGTTTCGAGCAGGAAAAAAAAAAACCCTTCTCTGGGCTACTTATTACAGTTAAAGTTTTTACTGTTTTCTTTATTACTCATTTGAATTGGTACTTCTTTTACGAGAATCAGTATTTCTGCTTGAGTTATGCATGTGAGCACTTTTGCCCCGTTTGACCCGCAATGGGTCGTCCTAGGCACAGAGCAAGTTCACATCAGGCCTTTTTACCCTGAAGTTGTTTGGGCTCACCACAACCAGGCTTTTCTTGTTCTCCCACCCTGTTTTTCTGCATTTGCTGCTACATTAGTCCAAGCGAGCGTCCCCGTGAACAACAGTCTCCTCTGTTTTTGCAACTCTGAACGGTTTGTATACTGTAGTTTCAGTGTTTAGTCATTTGGTCTCTTTACATACAGTGCAGTTGTAACAGTGGAGGGAAGTCTGGCGACGAATGATTCACAGAGCGTTGGTCGAGAGTAGCATGAGGAAGTTACACAGCGATGTGCAGAGCACTGACAGTTGCAAAAAAAAAAACAGGAGGAAGATGCGCAACTTTTTTATGCCTGGCTCTATCTCTGCTGAGGAAGGTGAAATGACTGATAGATCATCAACGCTGGGTCCAGAAAGATGCAATTCATGGCAAGTGGAGGCTGAAAAATTCCTGCTTTTAAAAAAATCATGGTAACGAGGAGCTGAACATGTTGCCCTCAGGATGGATCATCAGTCCATTGAAGGACTGACAGACACACAATCTAAAGTATCTTCAAAAGCATAAATGATTGTTTATTTTAGGACACAGCAGCGCCAATGGAGCACATATTGAGATAAATTATGGTAAAACCAATAACAACATTCTAAACCACAGAAATCCCTTGATTTTCTAAACTTTTACCAAACGTACACAGTGCTGAGACGCAATGAACGCGAGGAAAAGGCCGAGCTAAACTGATGAATATGTGTCTGGAAGCCATTATCTCCGAAAAACTGTGAGCCACAAAAAGCTTCAGCAGCATTTCACAACCATGACATGTTGACACTTTATTTCCACATATTTCCTGAGAGCGAGCTTTGCAGTTATCTTCCTTGTTTTGACTTCCTCTTTGCTGCACCGAAGCCCAGTGGTCAAACGGACCGTCTTGTTCGCAGTGTCATCACTGTGAACTCCCGTGCGAAGAAAGTGGAGCTGCTCCTGGACTCATCCGCTCCCGTGCTGCTGGCAAATATGACTTTTTTTTTTTAAAGCAGCATACTTTGATGATCTACTTTTGCATTTTGTTTATCTATTCCACAGATCCAGCCTGGATTGATGAGCGATCAGGCACCCCACTTAGTGTATTTGACAAGCTGAGTTGGACACTCTGTATCAGCGAGTGTCAGTTTGTCAAATACCCCAAGTGAGGTGTCACTTGTCTACAGACTGAGGTCACCCCAACAGACCTCCCAGCAAACAGCACAGGATGGTCCTGGAGACACAAAGGAGAAACCAGAGAGGGCAAATAGCCTGCAAGCACTTTTCCTCCTGCAGCCTTTAAGGACAATGACCAGGAAAGTAGTTAATGCGCTGATGGCGAGGGTGGAAAAGTGCATAGTTATCTGTACTCAGTGAAACATGTGATGCACCGATAACGATGTCCTGTGGAAGTTATTGCATTTTATAAAGTTTTCATAGAAATGTTTGAGTTTGAAAAATACTTTAGGGTGTTTCACATTTAGCCAACATCTGTGTGCAGTTTCTAAATTTTCATGAAATGAGTCCAATAAAATATCCTGTGAATATTTGTATGTAGGAATCATCTGAATAAAGTGAAACCATGGGTGTTGCATTCATGATGTGGAGCTTATGAAAGTGGACTTATGGTCTCTAAAAGGACACTTATCAGACGCCTCGTCTTTCCTGTTCCAGTGGGAGCTTGCTGCGTCGCGTCAAACATTTGGCCGATGTGGCACCAAACCGACTGACCAGAGGATTCATCTCAGCCTGTGCGTTACCTCGAAAGTTTGAGAAAACAGCAAAAATCTTCAAAAAAAGTATCTCCGTGTACTTCCATGGGGATATCACAGCTTTGGTGAGAGAGGTGCACACTGAGACTTGAACAATAGTGATAGAGTGACAAAAGAAAGCTATTTTATTTCGAAGCAATTACTTTGTTTTTGAAAACATTCATGTAGAAATTCTGCTGCCATAGAAACGACAGGCATTTGTCCAAACTGGCCCAGAGAGAAATATTGTGACGGATAGGATCTTAGATGGGTTACTTTCGTTTTTTTTGTGTTTTTTTTTTCCCCGTAAAATTTCGAAAGAAAGTCAATTCAATTGTTGTATTTTGAAGTCAACAAAATGAAAAGGAAAGCATGTGCTGCAAATAGCACTTTAGCACTTATTTCTTACTAATAAAAAGAAAAACACGTGGGGTTGTCGTTACCTCTAGGTTGATATGCAAATAAATTTCTGGACCTGTCAGCTATATGATGAAAGTGGATGTGACCTGAACAACCACTGAGAACAATGTGTAGTAATAATAATAATAATAATAATAATAATAATAATAATAATAATAATAATAATAATGGAGCATGCACACTGGCCCATGCTGTTATTCACTACCATCCACAATGCACAAAATAAAGTCCCATAAACTCTGCAGAAAGAAAGGCTGCTTGTGTGCTGCTGTGTGCAGGCTGGAATCTGACCAATATCATGCTGAAAATGCACAGTTTTGTCTCATATGCACATATCGCTTCCCTCGCACAATAAAAAAAAAAGATTTAATTTCACTCAAATAAAACTCTTATTTCACTTTGTCAAGCAGCGCAGCCAAAAGCTGTCGCGTTCACTGATTTCCAGAACACATTTTTTGAAGGTTGTCCAAACGTCAGCTTGCTCAGCACACTGCAACCGCGTCTTGTTGAGCTTTTCAAGGCTGCTGGAAATGTTCTCAAATGAAAATTTGTCTGGAGCACAACTTGAGTACACATTTAAAAGCCATCTCAATATCTCAGTAATGTGTAAAACAACCGTATAAAAAGATCACTTTCCCATTCAATACGGCAACAGTTGCGTGAAGACATCCAGACTATACATAAAGTAATCCCAACTGACTGCAATGAACATGAATGATAAACCTGTAATAGGAATGCCAAATTGGCCATTAAAACAGCGATTTGTGCAGCTATATGCACCTTTTTCTATATATACAGTGTCAAATACATCCCCATTAACGCTGCCTGAAAGATGTCTCTTTTACCCTCTGACAGACATAAATCCCACGCTGTGACACTCCCCTCAACTTCTTTTGAGATAAAACACTTGAAGTAGAACTGGGGAAATATTTGAATATAGAAAATATAGGAAATGTATAAAAAAAATGCATCTAATGAGGTAAAAACAACAGCTTTATATTTAAAGTTCAAACCGCACGTCAGCTTTGTTCTTGGCTGCTGTAATTCCATTTGTCCAGCAGCTGGTGGTAGAGGGCTTTTCTTTGATTTGTTCTGCCAGTAGCTTCATTTCTCAACATAGTTTCCCCACTTTGATTTTTATCAAGACATTTCGTTTTCTTTTTTGTAAATCAAAGCATTAAACTGCTCCATGTTTAAGTAATGTCACACTGAAGATCCTGCTTTAGCTGAGACAAGGGGTGGGGTGTCAAACGTACAGTCTACAGGCCAAAGCCGCCCGCCTGAGGGTCCAGTCTGGCCTGAGACAGAATAAAATTACAAATACAACATTAACTTGATTCCTAAAACTAGGAATAACATTCTCCCCGTCATCAATTCAGTCAGGCTAAAGACAAATGGTAACATAACACTGGCAGCCAAGTTGAGACGTCACAAAAGTCAAGGATAAACTGGAAGACTATTAGTTTTTGTATCGATGGACGTCAATAAAAGCAGCATAATGTGGACATTATGCTTCTGTTCCTTCATCTTGTTTAGGTTTTGCAAAAGATATGTAATCAAATGGAGACATAATACGTATTAGTGCTGAAACAAAAGCAAACATTTCGAGTTCTTAAAAGTTGTCTTGCTGTCATTTTACTAGTCCCACCCTCTCAAGATCATATTGCACCGCATGTGGCCCTTCAAGAGAGTGACACCCCTGTCTGACAGCATGATTACATCTATGCTCATATTCAGTGCAACAGCAGGACCTCCGATAATGCCATTATGCAACTTTAATATTAATAGATTAGCAGCATTCAAAATACAAACTGATTTAGATTTTTCATCATTTCTTTTTTCTGCCCATCTCAACAAAGATAGTGCTATATCACTACATCTCCAAAGGATTAAAACAATCTTTTACTGTATTTTACAGATTTGTATGATCTTATTTCATGAGAAAAAACTCCACCCATGTCATCCGCAGTGTTATATATTTGTTTATTATTTCATTTTCAAACAGACAGAGAAACAGTGGTAACGTGGAGTGATGCAGCCGTGAAATGTCCCAGTGCTGATATACTGAATGTCAGCACTCTCTCATGTCTCTCATCCAATCAGATTCTCTCCTCACAACTAGCTGCAGTATAAAACCCAACGATGCAGACTCACAAGTCGCCTTTATTTTCAGGAATTCAACACACGATTGATCTCCCCTCGGCAGCACTTTGCTCTTTTTTAATTTCTCAGTGCTAAATTTTTAATTCACTCAGCCCTAATATAAAGTATTTTTGCAGATATTTAAAAGAGATTAATGCTTCTGCAGGTACAGACTGTGCATTCGCTAGATCATGATGTGCATGGTAATTGCAGCTACTGCACTGTTTGGAGTCTGCGCTCATGAGTTTGTTGTCCATCACTCTGATCAAATATCATTGTATCTTAAGATTTTTCGTATGGTCTGAAACAGCCAGCAATTCTTTTCTTTTATGTCACTACTGGAAGTTTAATTAAAACATTGAAAGAATCACAACAGCAGCAGCACCTCAGGTCACAACTGTTCCTACCTATTTCTGCCAACTTTAATAGCTAATGAAGAAATATTTCTAAGATGCTGTGCACGAAGTGAGCATCTTAACAATAATGGGCTTTTTTTTTCCTCCACCCTTTAAATTCTAGAGATAATAAATATTGTTTGCAGGCAAGCATATGAGATTAAGAATAGATGTGTAGAAATGAAAAGGCATTTGAAATGGTGACTGCTGGGATGAAATTATTTCCAGCATGAGGTGCTTCTCTAGTTGGGTCTTCTGTACAAAAGTTTAAGGCTGACTGAGATTATAGTGGAAAGTAAACAGTAAAGGGCAGACCACATCAAATATGAATTGTGTTTCGTTTTTGTTCATTCACTGTGCATTTTGTTAATTAATTAATAATGATTTTTGTTTTCAAGGCGTTTCTTACTTGGCCGTACTTCTTAAATGCCTGAACTGTTACGAAGCATTGCATAATAAACCCTGACCAATGCTGGATGAGGAAGGCGTGTGTGAGTCACTACAAGCAACTTTGAAGTTTGTGATATCCTTGTATCTGTGTGAAATAAACACATCTAATCCTCTATTTGGCGTCTGTGTGAAATAAGATTCTTTTTAGCCTTAGGAGTCTCTGTATCGTGCAGTGTACATTTCCTTTGCTTTATCATTATTCATTCATTCATTTATTTTCATTTTTTGAGACTTGGACAGATTTAAAGTGCACAAAAATGTCAATTTACCTTCTTTACAAAATCTTACCAACAAAGGAAAGCAAAGGAGATGCACCTTTCAGCAGTCATGCATCACTTGTCATAAAACCTGAGCTTTAAAGAAAGCAACAAAAGGATGAACTAACACGCAGACATGCAAACAGCTCTGAATAAAAAGGTAAGCTGATGTTTATTTAGGGGTACATTGTGGAGGCAGGTTGAATCTCATGAGCTCAGGGAGCAGGACAAAGAGAGACAGCAGCTCCACCACTCTTCTAATCCAAAGCTATCAATCACATGGAAACTTCAGTGATTGTAACTATGTTATCAGTTCCTTAATCACTCAATAATTGATTACTTCCCAAAGCACATTCATACTTTTTAACAGGTTATTTTCAATAGTGCTTGTACCAGAAATTAACAGCAAATTCAGAGATGGTGAATCACAAGTCTTATTGCAGCCAAATAAAGCTTC
The DNA here is from genome assembly GCA_900302745.1 of Parablennius parvicornis. Lineage (NCBI taxonomy): Eukaryota > Metazoa > Chordata > Actinopteri > Blenniiformes > Blenniidae > Parablennius > Parablennius parvicornis. The sequence continues at coordinate 23,691 of OMNM01064145.1, read as the reverse complement.
GCACCAATAAAAAGAAAGATGAAATTGTTCCATCCATAAAAAAAGAAAAAGTCCACAGACGATAAGATGAGGCTGCGGTGGATCTGTTATTGATATAGTTGCTCTCAGATAGTCGTTAAGATTCAATTAGCTCAGACAAACAAATAAACACAATGCAAGAAAATCTTAATGTTCCAACCTGATCACAAAATATTCATACAACGTTGGACATACATTCGTAATTAGATTTCCTCCCTCAGGCTGCAAAGATCTTTGCAGACTGAGTGAACCATGTGCACCTTGTAGAAACTACTTCACCACACAACGATATAAAAGGGTGAAATGTCATTCTGATGGGAGTCCTCTGGATGGATGTGAGTTTTGGAGGGGGGGCTCTTTTTTGCGGTTGATATTTTCAGTGATTCACAATTGCAGCTGTGCTTTGCCGTGTCACATAAATCCAAATGAAACAAAATGACTGACCAAATGACATAATGAACAAACGTCATGATATTTGAGAAACACACGTAAAATTGATGGTTTTCCTATGGGTGGAGATTTTTTTTCCTTCAGAAACTGCTGAAGCACTGATGCCCAAACACTTTTGATGGCATCACTGCATTTAAATTCACACAGTGATAAAACATCCAGTCACTATAACAACAGACTGAAGCCTATTCTATGTTTATTATGTCGGCCTATTCTCCTAAAACAGTGATTGATTCTCTCTCTCTCTTTTTTAAACGAGCAGGGAGACTCCGAAGCTTGATTGTTGTCCTGTTTTTTGGCAATTTTCTTTTTTGTTTTATACAATAAGTCTCAGCTCCAAATTCACCAGGTGAGAAAATAATAAACCCAGACAATCTATGTGAGAAAAGCTTTTTTTTTGTTAATATTCCAGAGACTTTAATCAATGCTTCACACAACAAAAAGATTAAGTCTGGGTATTACTTTGCATTGGTCACTGTTAAAACCAGTGACAGATGAAGTGAGTAAATAATGTTTATTAATGTTAGTGTTTTCTAACTGTTCTTGGTATGAGGTGGTCAGGGACTTACCTTCCAAAAGGATTCTATTGAAAGACCTGCAGTGAACCTTAGTCTGTGTGGTCCAATGCAAATAAAGAAAAAACCCTTTAAAAATAATATGCTCAACACTGACTGCAATAATAATAATAATGCTCCGCTGAATGTGGCCGCATGCAAACATTAGAACTGAACCATGGAGCTACGAACATAGGTCACCGATTAGTCACGGTTTCTCTGATATTGTATGACAGATGCAGGAAATACTTGGAAAGCATGACAAAGCCTTTAGGACAAAGCCAAGCCAGTGGAGGCAAAATGTAAAACTGTGACCTCCTGCTCATGTTGATGTTACTGTGACATGCACCAGCTATCTGCAGACTAAGCACAACTGTTCACAACAACAGTATTCTCTTTCACAACAATAATATGTCCCACCGTGCAACACAAAAACATCCAGGAATGGTATAAGGAGACAACAGGAAGCTTGGCGCGTCAACTGTGATTTCAATTTCATCAGATGTCAGTCCAATCTCAGCATCTGTGGGATGTGCCGGACAAACACGTCTGATTCTGGCAAGCTTCACCTCACAGTTTCCAGGGATTTAAGGTGCTAACATCAAGATGCCAGATTGATTTCATGTGACTCAGTGAGTCATAGCAGTCTTGACAGTACAAATGAGACCAACACATTACTAACTGGATGGTACGGATGTCACTTTTTTTTTATGAGCGAGTTACAAAACGTGATTTTCTTTTTTCCCGGTTGAAGAACGAGGAAACACACAGTCATCCAGCTTGGCACACTTTGCTTGCTGTTAATCTCTAATGTAGTGTTGGTTGGCATGTTTATTCAAAAAAAGATATCAATTTAAGCTGATTTTATATTAGACTGTAATGAACAGTAAGAAGTGAGGGAATCAGTACCTCTGCCTCACTGTAGGGGGCAGTGCTGAGCTCAAATGGTTACTACTGTTCAGGATCGCAGTTTGCACATCTGCGCCTTCGTGTATACACTGCAAACAACATGATACATTCCTATACAGAGCCATATTATATGATACAAAGTTGGCAACTATATTGTAGGAATAGTTGTTAATACTATGATCAAATAAAAATGTAAAGTTACATTTTTGACAAGTCATCACTCAAAAATGACAAATTTGTAAATATTTATAAATTGCCAAAAACAAGTCTCCATCATCCATCCACCCTTAGCTAATTTGTCTTGACATGGGCATAACACATTTGACGCACTTTCAAATGTGGTGTTATTATTCCAGTTCTCCTCCAGGATTGTCAAGTTTGGCTTCTTGCATTTGCTCATATTGTCCCCCGTTTGTTCTGTGCGCACACCGATAACAACAATTTTAAACTGTGGAAGAAGCCTCTTATCAGAAAATAGAGAATCTTGCTTGTAGGATGAGTTGAATTCAAGGAACAACACACTGACTACTGGGATTAGGTTGGTCAGATCGTCTGCGTGTTTGTGTCTTCCTTCATCAAATCCACCACACTGATCTTTGGTCCTTTTATTTCCCGTTGTCACGGTTTTCCTTAGGTGTGGAAATTCTCTGTCATGTAAAGTCTCACAGCACATTGTGTCCTCCACAGCATCAGCCTGGTATAGATCCATTTTAGACCTCGCTGGCCGCAGGCTCTGAGAACGGGAACAACATTGACTCAGTCTGCTGCATTGGTCTGGCCTGAAATATCTCAACAAGTGATGGATAGATTGTCAGGAAAATTTTGAGGGACATTCATGATTTATGCGTGCATTTCTCTGGAAACATTACTGGTATATATAATTTTTTGTGTGTGTATGTGTATGAAATCCCTGAGCAACTGTCAGTTGTATCATATTAACATTCACACCTAATTAACTTTGAGGAACCTTGGGCTTTACATCTGAAGCATCTTTGGACTTTTTGATTAGTCCAATACTTTGGTGAAGGCCAAAACTGGATACACTATCACTTGACTCCGCTCTGCTTTGTGTGTAATAGAAGCACAACAAAATGGGGTATTTGTTTGACATCAACATTTGATTTTGGCATTTTGGTTTTTGCCAAATTATAGCCTACCACAAGGATCAGCTAGCATTGTTGAAGACTCTCTGTCTTGTTCAGTAATTTTCCAAATAACTGGTCTTTACAGTCTGGATAAATGAATTATAAGTAAATATTAAAATATCACCTTCAAAAGCGACCTGTTTTTCAAAAGGTTTGGGGACATTTAAGTCAAGATCAGGCAAACTTTATTATAACCACCGGGGCAGTTTGTGGTACAGAGAGCTGTAAGGCATACTGTACATAAAAGAAAACAGCATTCATGCAATACAGACAATGACACGCCTATTTACAGTTGCTGAGCAAACCAGAGGCGGTTGGATCAAAAGAGTTGCGTTTATTGAATCTGCATCAAGGTAAACTGAACCGACGACCACATATTCGTAGAAGAGCACTCAATGGATTCACACACTGGATTCATTCTATCTGTAGAAATGATACATGGAGATATTAAGTATCACACTTTTAGACTTTTCAAAATTCAGACGCATAAAAGCACCAGCAGTCGGAGTGATAAACACATACCGGCATTTATTATACCTAAAAATCAAATGAGAATTAGTAGTACCAAATTAGAACTTTATGTAGTTGTGAAAATTAGAAAAGATCTTAGGTATGTGTGACTTGTAGCAGCAACAGTTTAGTTGGTAAAGCAGGTCATCTTCCTGTACCAAGGCTGGAGGTTTGACTCCCTGCCTCACCCTGTCCTTGTGTCGAAGCGTCCTTGAGCAAAACAGTGAATGCCAAGTTGCCACTTGCATGAATAGGTGAATGCTATGGCTCATATAATGTGGGCAAAGACTGATAAAATGAGCTATATGACTAAGATGAACTATATACTGTAAGTCAACTCCATTTATCATTGTCACTCTAGTGTCAACTCATCTCTTTGTTGTCACCAAGCCATCATATTGAGAATGCTGTGGAAGTTACAAAATCTGACATCATTTTGCCTGAGAAGGACAAAAAAAAATGTAAAATAAACCATTTTGCTGGAAAGAAAACTATTTGCAAATGGTGTAGATTTCAAACTCGTCCGGGGAAGCTGCTCCAGCAGATTCAGTCCAAGGCTTGATCGGTTGCATAAACAAGCCTCCAAGATCACGGAACGGTATAACAGGATATGCAGGTAGCTCATAAGTGCTGGTGTCAAAGTGTATGTGCCGACAATCAAAAATGAGATTGCACAAGTTTGACCTGCATGGCAGGCGTGCCAGGAAAAAGTATTTGCTTTCCAAAAAGAACATCAGAGCCAACAAGTTTGTGCCAATAAATATACAGGCAAAGACCAGGCCTTCTGAAATAATTGCTCAGGACAGATGAGCAAAAATAGAGTTGTTTGGTCACAGTAACAGTAGACATGTTTGGCACAGGCCAAACACAGCTTTACAGGAGGAGAACCTCATATCAACTGTGAAAGCAGTGGAAAAGAAATGTTATGGTTTGGGGTTGTTTCGCAGCCTCAGCAACTGGGCAGCTGGCAGCCTCTGATTTTACAGGATAATGATCGTGTGCACATGGGCAAATCCAGCAAGGACAGCTCAGAAAAAAAACAGAAAAAAAAGTAATGGAGGGTTTATGCATTGGCCTCATCAAGGAAACCGAATTTAAGTTGGTTTGAAATGTTGTGCAGGGGGATTTTAAACAGGCAATACATGCAAGGAATTTTGCATGAGACAATGGTCAAACGTATTAGCAAGTCAATGTAAAGAGACTGGTTGGGCAATAATGACTCCAAAAGCTAGTTTTCTAGAGATCGTTACCTCCATTTTTATTTTTCATTGAGAGAAAAAACAAAAACCCAACCCCCTCAAAAAATCATTTAAAAAAGAGACTATTGAATGTCACTGATATCAGCAGACAATCTCCCAATGACATTTTTCATGCGTTTGTTTTTGAAAGCACTAAAACTATTTTATTGGCGTGCCTTCACTTTTTCATATGACTGCATCAAGCTTTGCGTGCATGGAAAATATTTTTGGATACAATTCGAAAACATCCATCAAGACAAGGGGCCATTATAATCTACCACAGTGTTGCGCAATTCACGGAAAACAGGGTCTGATCGCAGTTACGAATCATTTCATAAAGAGTTTCAACATTTCTGTAAAAGTCACCGAAAATAACAAGTAACCTGTCACTTGGAAAAGTAACTCGTGTCATTTTAGTCAATCGCTGTTAATCCTGTCTTTAAATGAGCAGAGCATGTAGAACGCTGTCAGTCAGACTAAAGTTACATGAGCTAGTTGTAAATCAATTCTTTTTTAAAGATGTTACATATTCATTTATCTAACACGTTATCACTGTTTGAGTTCAGTGTTTGAATTCAGTCCCCATGAAAAGGGAAAGCAGTAGAATGAACCACCAACTTTGCATTTCGACGACAATTCAATCTATTCAGCCACAGTCTCCCCACATTGTTAGAAGGCGCTCTATAATCTGAATGTTTGCACTTGATGAAATGAACAGATTGAAAAATGTATTGATGAAAAAAAGCAGTAATGAAACAGCTGAAAAAAAAAATTCTAATGTTCAATTTGTAATTGGAATGCATGATGAGGCGCCTCTCCTCCAGTAAACAGGAGTTCAAGGAAGAGAAACTGTTAATAACAGCTTCACTATGATGGCAAAGCATAGCAACTTCATAATTACTTTGTGTATCTAAACTAACAATAAAGTTGCTGCCAGTTTTGAAAAGAATTAAATGAAGTGCTGCTTGTGTGGGAGTCTTAATAATGATGAATCTTTTGCATCAAACTTCTCATATACTGACATAATCACTGATTTGTTTCGTCACTTTGGCCTTGAAAAATAACCTTTTTCTCCTAGTAAGTGCACAAGGTCATCAGATTTATGCTTTTGGTTAAAAAAAACAAACTGATAAGATGTGGAAAAAATTGCAACAGCATCTTAAATCGCAGCACGCATTAAAAAAGTGACAACAGACACACGGACACCTTTGTTGCAAGTAACACATGACATTGTATCACATCAGTGCTGAATGAGGTGCATCAATGAGACTTTAGCTTCTTTTTCAGAAGACCAGTAAGAAATAATCCCTTAAGAGACATGTTAAGCCATAGATTATGAAATATTTTGTCAGTTTGATGCTTCAGCCCACAGATTTAATCATAAATAGTAAGTAGACGGTAGTGTTATGTTACTTTTCTGCTTTTAAAAAGCCTGAGATTAAAAAAAAAATACCCTTTACAAAGTTCCTCATATTAAAATGTTCCACTCTCAGGAATTTCAGTGAGAGTCCTATAAAGGGTGATTAATATTAATCGGTAAACATCACGCTACTGCCAAAAGCAGTGGTGTTTCTGTATAAGATAATAAACGCAACTGATCAACTAAAATGGATATGCTGAGCACAAACTTGAGTTGCAGATTCAGTCTGAGGTAGTGATTAACAAATTGGTGGAGAAAATAGTCTGTTTATTTGTGAAAAGACAGGAAAATGGCAAAGAGTAACACATACTCCTGCACAATAACTTTTGTATATCATCACTGTCACGTTTCATGCATGTTCGAATGGAGTGCAGTTTTTTTCTTCTTTGCCATATAAGTTGATGCTACTCAGCGCGAGCACCGTCTTTCTCTTACTCAGCGGTGCAGCGTGACCCCGTTCATTGTGGATGTTGCACTCTCAGTGTCACTCTGACTTCTTCCTGGAGGAGCCGAGCATCCTCCTGGATGAGATTGTTAATTGAGGTAAACCCATGGTTGAAGGAGGATTACATGTTCTCTCGCCTGCTTCTAAAAAAGTCACTCAAACAAAAACATCCCAGAGCTCACTAAATTACTTTCTGTGTGACTGGCAGAAGATCATTAATGAATTCAATCTTACTGCACCACAGTGGGATGCTTAATTGCTGCAGACATGTTTGCTCAGTTTTCTGGTTGCTAATGTATGTCTGAAAAGTATAAGTAAAGACACCCCAGATTTTAGGTTGCTATGAAAACAAGAGTGACACATACAGTAACACACCGGAAGGTTTTAAACAGCCGGTTAGGAGCACAATGGTTTAGTGGTTACCAGTCTCCCCCCTACAGTGACAATAATTCTGCTTTGTGTAGTTTGCACGTTCTCCTTGAGCAGGGGTGTTTTTTAAGGCGCTCATTTCCTCTCACAGAGGAAAACAAACTCCAGTTTGAGGTTACTTGATGACGCTACAGTTGCCTGTTGGTAATGGGATTGTATCTCTCCACGTCTGCCTTATTGTGCCTGATTAGTAGTAGCTAAAAATGCATTTCCCACATGTTGAGGGACCATGACTTGTTTACAGGAGCTTCATGACACTGTTGCAGTTTGCTCAGAGGAGGACTCATGATGCTAAACACTGACACATTGGAGATTAAACAGGGGCACCAAAAATAAATAAATAAATAAATAAATCAAAAAAATCTAAACGACTATAATCACAAAGTCCTTGAAATCACAGGAGATGACGATGACACGTTGGAAAAGCCCAGACACACAGACAAACCAACAACCAGAACACACAGGAGACACCCAATATATACCACAGCCACCAGGTGAAGGCAATCACAGCACAGGTGAATCATTAATCGGTCACTTCTCAGACAGAAAGCCTCTCAGTGACTTCAGACTAAAGGCAAATAATGCAGAATGAGAATGTCTACAGTATGTGTTTATTGTTGACAAATCACAAGCTGCTTCTAGTTTCACAATTGCCAACTTTTATTGTGATATGATATGATAT
>OMNM01064145.1:5843-15871 GCA_900302745.1 Parablennius parvicornis | reverse complement strand
ATAATCTCTGTGTGTCCTCACCTACAATTATATTATATTATACTATATTAATTATATTATATTATATTATATTATATTATATTATATTATATTATATTATATTATATTATATTATATTATATTATATTATATTATATTATATTATATAGCTTACTTTTGGAAAGTCATCCAGTCTGTAATTGTTTTTTGTTTTTTTGTATCTGAGTCCAAACTCAGACAAAACACTGATATGTTTGTTTTAAGTTGTAAGAAATCACACTGACTTCCTTCTTTTAGAAACTTGCGTACTGACTGATTGGGCAAAAAGTATTGCATTTTCTCACATAATTTGACTACCTGTGCTTTTTTTGTTACCTCTGCCAAGGAGGTTATGTTTTCGGTCGCGTTTGTCTGTTTGTCTGTTAGCAACATGACTCAAAAAGTTATAGACGGATTTTGATGACATTTTCAGGAAACGTCCGAAATGGAAAAAGTAACAATTGATAAAATTTTAGAGGTGATCCGGATCACTGTCTGGATCCAGGAATTATTTAAAGGATTCTTTATCATTGCAAGACAGGAAATTATATGTTTCCAATGTTGGAAAATCAGAAATAACACAAATGTCATTCATAGTTGTCAATGCTAAGGGTATGTCTTAGTGTTCAAGAAATACAATAAAATAGATCAAATAGATATAGGACTATTATTTTTGTTTCACATTAAAATATGAGGAAACTGAGCTGCTTGGCGGAGGTCTGCGCTGTCGGAGTGCTTTTGTAGTTTGTTTATTTGTTGCATTAAACATCTCACTTGGAATTGGATGATTACAAAGTGAATCAATGAAGAACAGAATCAAGAACTGAGAAAATAATTGACTTTTTATGACTCAGTAGCATATCATAGCTTATTTTACTATTTGAAGTACTTGGTCAGGTTTGCCTGCTTGAAGGAGGATTTACTAAATGAAGAAACAGCTTTGAAGCAACCAACAGGGAAGACAAAAGTCTCCTACTCACAATCTGCAGGCTGAAACTCGAAAAGTTATTAAGTCAAGAAATACTTGAGTGAGAAGTCATCTTTCCACAGATTCCCTGCTGTGTCCTCCCCACTGATTATAGATTTAAAGGAGATCCGATACCATCACATTTACCTATTTATTTTAGCTTCCTGATTCAGCAAACAGGAACCTCAAGTTATGACTCAGTTTGAAAGTATTTTGGCATTATTTGTGAGTAAATGCAGCCGACACTGTACATTTACAATGACTTGCAGTGTGCACCGATTTTTGACCGCTCTCCATTCTACTGCACCTTCTTACTGTCACACGCTTCATGTAAATACATACAGCACAGGAGCGGCGTCACTCGAGTAACATTCTCCTCCTGTTTGGGACAAAAACCTTTGAAGATTGAAGTCATTTGTTGCCTTCTGACTGAAAAGTAGAACCAGAAGTTGCTCAGTGTAACATTGTGGCCTCGATATTTCTCCACTAGTAGAGAAAAGTAACAAAGTAAGTGAGGTTTGCTTGCGTTCGGGCGCAATCAGATAAGCATCTGATGTCATCAGCTTATCAGTGCCAATTAGTATGAAATCATGTTCTAAATTATTCAAGTCTATTTTTTCTGGAAAATCGTCCATTTCTAACTGTTTTTCCCGGTAAGAAATATAGTATATTAGGACCATCAAGTCTATATAGCCTGAGATTTTTTTCTTGTACATTTAAAATATTTGGTAGATAATTAATTCCATTAGGACATTTATTGCAAAAACACAGCATCGCAATAATCAGTTTGATATCACCAAATGAAGCAAAAGTAACAGGTTTTCTGGGAGAAGCTGCTTGATAGGAACAATGATTGACAGATACAATTTATTTTCTGTTCTAACCAATAACCAAAGGACAAGAGGATCGCTGATACAATAATGCTGAAAGTTAGCACAATTTTGCATGTTGTTTTCCAAATATTCCCTCTGAAATCCAGACTTTACCCTTTAAGCACAGCTTGACATTCTTTAGTGTGATTTTCAAATCAATAACGTGATCTGGCTTTTTGAAAAAGTGCCTCTAATAGTTATTCATGAGCAGTAATCTGAGTTTTTGGACACTTTGTATTAGTAAAGAGGTGCTTGTGTTGACCTGGGTGGGAGGAATAAACGTTATGTGGCAGGCTTGATTAAATAAAGTGACTCTCCTGATACCTTCCCAAACCCACTGAATCCATTTTAAGGCTGCTGACCTCCATGTGACTCATAAACTGTTGGAACATCATATAGTATTCAATTGCCGTGCATTTGTTTAGTTCCCCACTTCTGTAAGGATGACTGTATCTATCAAAAACCTGGGGGGATTATTTTGAGCCTGATGGAATGCAAAGATCAAAATTCAGTCCAAAGTCTTTTTTAAATATCATGGTGAATTAAGGCAGTCTCCTTATATTCCACTTTTAATCAAAATTCATGGTGTATTTGACTTTCGCAGAAACGGAAAGTTTTTAATATGTTTAAGTGTTAAGTCTTCATTAGTTCTTTCTCACAGTCAAAATGAAACAATCCAAATTATTGCTAGAAAAAAAGATTTTTAAAAGTAATAAAATACGACTCATTTATTACACTAAAATCTCTGTTTGCTTTAGTAAGAATAAAAAAGATGAGAAAACATAAATGTTTCCCCATGCAATTAATGCCAGTGCACCTATTCAAATGCAAACTTATGACCGTGGAATATCTTGACAGTCATAGCATTTACTCCATACCTTCTCTTTGAATTGGTGCCGGTGTTTTGCGACTCTCTCAGGCTTTACTGACTGTGAGCAAATGTGAAACAGATATGAACTCACTGTACAGCCACAGCAGCGTAAACACTGTCAGCTCAGCCTCTCAGCACTGGTTTCTGTTCAAACACCGCGCCGTTAAATGTGGAGACGCGGGAAATTAAAACTGATACTTGATTTCTTGCTGATTCAAAGGATTATGTTGACAGTGTGCCCAGTAAACAACACCAGTGGAAAACTGAGGGCTGAGCTCAGATATGATCTCTAAATAACATTATTTAAACAGATTTCCTTTCCTGTTTCTTGTCAAATCAAAAACTGGACAAAGAAACAAAAAAAACTACATACGCTGTATGTATAAATAGTTACTTTGATGTTTTCTATTTAAATATAATGAGATACATATGTGTATTTAAAAATTACAAATAGTTTAGATTAATATAATTCACCAATGCATAGACCATTAAAAATCAATAAAACTGTACAGGACTGATGAAATTGATTGCAACTGAATTGAATGTGTGTTAAATTAGAAGAAATGACAACACCTTAGGGAAAATCTAAATCTCTTTGCATATTTACATTTTCACCAATATTTCAACGCTTTTAAAGTGCTTCATGCTGTGTGTTTGATGACAGTTTTTTTTTTTTTTTAATGTTAATTGGTGAGTTCCAGTCATCTCCGCTATAACAACTGTAATGGAAGAGCTGTCATGACATTGTTGGCTTGACAATGAACTGCAACATTTCTAGGAAAACTTTTGTGAGGTTCCAAATCACTATGAAGGCTCCCCAAGGCATTCATGAGCTTTAATGTTTTACAAAAACATTTTTCTGTCTATATCATTGGCACAGGTGCTCTCAAATTTTTGTCATGATATTGTTTGAAACTAAATGTTTAACATGTTGAAGGGAGAGTAATCTGCTTTTCCAAGGACCGTCCACTCACGATTTCATATCATGTCTACTTAAATGATCAAGAATGGGATATATTTCGATTTAGTAAATGTTACATGGAAAGTTATGACACTGCTTGCTATGATGAAGCTTCTCTAATAACCACTTTATTCTGAGTACAAGGATAATGAAGGACTGTGCTGATTGTAATTAGTATTGTAGAATATCAACCAATGAACCTCCTCAAATGTTTCCTAATTGTATGAGAACACAAAGAGCAAAGTCAATATCAATCACTCAAAAAGGCAGATAACCATCAAAATGTCATTGGTGGAAAGAAACCCTAACTTTTGACAGGGAATCAACAGAGGAGTTTCCAAAGTATCTCTAAACATTTGCAAGGGTTCAAAGTTTCAGGTGCTGCCGGGCTGCTGCACGGTGGATTAGTGGTTAGTGCTCTCACCTCACAGCAGGAAGATCCTGACTTTTCATCCAGCCTTTCTGTGTTGAGTTTGCATAGTCTTCTCTGAGTACTCCAGTTTCCTGTCACAGCAATTGAGTTTAATAGCTGACACTGTGTGTGACAGTCTCTCTGTGGTTGCCTGTTTGCTAGACTGGTGATGGTTCCATGGTTTATTCTGCTGTCGCCTATAGCCAGCTGCGATTGTCCATATCAACCACCAACCTGAAGCCATAAAACATTAAATAAGATAGAAGGTCAAGTCCCAGAACCTCTTAAAAGTGTCTCTTGAATCTTGGGCAAAAATTGTGCTGAATAATTTTTTTGTTTTTTTTAGCAAAAATACTCTTGCAGTTGTTTCAAACCCTTCTCAAATTAGTCTCCTGCAAATTAGAAAGTAAGACAAATGAAAAATGCCTCTTCGGGCCAGTTTCTTCGGGCCCATTGAAAAAATATTTCAATGGGTTTGTGCCTTTTCTTTACATGTAAACGAAGCTACAAGTCACCGAAAATTATTATTATTATAAAAACTCCAGCCAAAGTGGAGATTTGGAAAAACTCAGACTCGGGGAAACGACGGTTACTGTCACAGTCTGCGACAGAAGCAGCAGATGCGTGCGTCTTGTGTTTTGTTTGGCTACAGTGATGACAATAAATGCTGTTGAAGGTGTGCTTGTTTTTACACTCTTGTCTTGTTTGCATTTGGTCTATTATTTTTGAACAGGGGGGAAATATCCATTTCTCTCAATACCCATAGCTATGTGTGAACATGGCCTTCTGCACGTCCATCATGAGCTCCATTTGGTTTGATGACAAAACCATCACTGGACTGGGAAGCAACTTCATCATTATGTCATCAATAATTGTCAATTCTCTTAGAAAAACCATCAACCAACCATTTGTGTCAGTTGTGAGACATATGGCAAAAGTTAAAATTGAATTGGGCAAATGTTGAGCAAAAGTCAATGGCAACATACATGCAGAATTCAGTATTTATTTTCCACAAATGTTTTTGGAAAATGTGTACAACAGTTGGGTGACATGCCCACTATACTGATTCAGCTTGAGTGAAAAATGTCAACTGAAATAGAGGCATTACTACTGCAATTAAACCAAATCATATATAAGAAATCATTCATAAAAATCCTAAAATAAAGAAGAATCATCATACATTAGCCAATACTCAAGAACATTTTCTGGGAATTGCTCTTTTAAATAATAACTTCCTTGTGTTGTTTACACACTGAACACCACCCAGTATAACTTGTGGAGTAAACAAAATAGTACTGAAGAGGTGGAAAATGAATACTTCCTGATGATTCACAAATGGCAAACACCAATGACAGTTTTTGGATCGGTTTCCATGTTTTGACTGCATCGCAACAATAGACGAGGGAACACAAAGTGCAATCAGTGACTACGCAGTTGACACCTGTGAATATAATACAAACTTCACTGTTGATATGACACCTTAATAAAACAGCTTAATCAACACTCTGTAAAGAGATAAGCACAGGATAAACAAAGGAAGAAAAAAAAGGATTTTTGTCATTTCAATCATGAGGCTTCAGCCATGACCTGCCTCAGCTAATGTCACGCTGACCTGTTTAGACTTCTTTAAACAAGTAGTGTCTTCTAAAGATAAACTTTATAACATTTAAAACTTTTGATTTACTTGCATATCAATTATTACACATTTGTATTCCATAAAAAAGGTTATATTGCATAAAAATATTTTCTTAGACTGAAACACAATAAAATTTGAAATTTTCTACTAATAATGTCCAGTCTGGCGAGACTCTTCAGGGATTTGTCACCGAGGCCACACAATAGTACCGAAAAGCAACTTCTGTGCTCTTCCCTTGTGAATTTACTGAGCAATGTGATGTCACTGTACCCTGTTGAAAAGGATTTTCCAAAGGAGATATTAACTTATGAAGCATTTTAAACGTGGGATTAAAAACAGGCTCTTTTTTTCTGATGACTAAAATACTCTCCCTTGAATGGCTTTTCAAAGCTCCTTACAGAACTTGAGCCACATTGTCCCCCCCAACATTCATGCGGAACATGCTTCATTTCACACGAAGTAATTTGCTGTTTCACATGTAACTTCTGTCATGTTTTTCACCAATACATGATATTTTTGTGGATGGCTGCTGACATCCACTGAAACTCACAACAATTTTTTATTTTTTTTACATCTATTAAAACCCCTGTATTTAGTCTGCATCTACACTCATGGTTTTGCACTATATGAGATTTCTTTAGCTATTACATTTTGTGAGTAAAAACTGCACATAACTGTGCGTGTAGATATTTCTGATCTACATCTTATTTAGCCCTATCCAATGTTCTTTATATACAAGTTTAAATTTCTTAAACTGATACATTCATATTATCACTTCCTGTATATCATAATAACATATTGTGCTTAAAACATGGAATGCACAGCAACATAGTGTGATTATCCTGTGTGACTCATTGCAGCAACAGCCCCAGTTGGAGTGAAGGTTTTTGTGTGTGTTGTGTGAGTTTGCATGAGAAGGTTGAGGGTTTGGGTCTAGGCCAGATTTTTCCGTGCATGTTCTCTCTGAGCATGTGTGGGTTTTCTCCCACCACTGCTGCCTGCTTCTCCAATCGGAGGATATGCCAAACACCATCTCCTACACCATCTCTTACACCAATTGAAATAAAGTGAGGTTGGTCAACATCCATTGACCAAATTCATTTTATTTCAACGTGTCAACGTGAGATTAGTCTCATGCTAAAGATAAGCCAAGGTCACAACCACCTTAAGATATAAGCCCAAAGGTTAGCTCAACCTGTTTTAGATGTTTATCCATAGTGCAGTTTTCACAATGGATGCTTCTGGAACAATGAATTCACTGACCTGTGTGGGAGATCTAAAGGTGAAAGCATTTGGAGTAAATCTCTGTGCTTGGGATAGCTGTGAGTTTCAACATGATACCTCGGGTTAGGTCATTCCCCTTTTCTTTTTTTTTTTTGTCCGTCTGCTCGAAGGATTTAGTTCCAGGAAAAGCAAGCACCATGAAGGCCATGAATGACTGCCAGACAAAAATGTCCTCGATAAAAAACACTGACAGCAACATTTAACACCTGCATCTTGTAGTAGCCTTGCTTTAGCCTGTAGGAAAAGGGAAGTCCTCCAAAGATGATGTTGAGAGCGATTTTTCACGATTCGTTCAATTAAAACTGACATGTTACTGGACATGCATTTTGTCCGCTTTAAACTTTGCTGGATTCAGAGTGACAAATTACCTCTATATCAAATAAACATTTGGCAAGAATTCACAAAAGCAATTTGGTTCCACCATTATTTCTTTTTGTTTTTACATGTTCCTTGTGCATGAAGCCTACTATCACCCTCACCCTCCAGTTGAAAGAGGACGAGGATAAAGGCGGGAATGTGTGGGAGAGAGAAGAAAAAAAAGCAAGGTTTGAAGGAGGCAAAAAGCCAAGGCTGAGACATTAGACCTTCTTCTCCTCTCCTGAAAAAACTCAGAAAATCTGTGAAAGTGAAAATCCAAGGTTACATTAAAAAAAAGGCACAAGGGTTCCCAAAGCCAAAGTGTTAGTTAGTCTTGCAGAATAGCAGTAAATGATCTCATTAGGAATATTAATCCTATTTTGACATGAAGATAAGATTTCATTTCTTCATACTTTTTGTGTAATAAGAAAAAAAAAAATCCAGACACACACTCACACAGATATTGTTCCGGGTTGGACATTAACACACGACATTCATATATGAGTAATAACATTATTTGAACACCAACTTCACTCATCAATATGATGTAAATAACAAATAATATCGATTGTTTTCAAAATTGGCCAAGTTACTGAAAAGGTGTACTTTAGAACAGTTGCCATTTGCTTCAATTGAGTGATTATACAAGTCACTAAAACTCAAACAACAAGTTCTTCATCCTAATAGTGTGAACGTGTTTTTTATTGGTGTGACAGATTAGCCAATCTGTCAACACTGAATGACTCCATCATTAAATTTATCTGAAGTTGCATAAGTCAGTTATGGGTATAACATATTTTTGGTCCGTTTGTCTTAGTTACTTGTTATTAAAGTACCTGTGCTGTATTCTTTTTTTTTTTTTACAGTACCTGCTCCTGTTAGTGGGGAGATTATGGAAAACTCCACTGCTCGCCTGTTCTCGAAAGAAAAAATATCTATGAAGAAATGACTGAAAGCATCATCAGCGAAAATACTAATATGCAGACAGCATTAGACAAGTTCTTTTAAAGGGTAAGTATTTATTTAGGCAAGGTGAATACGACCTCAGCATCGCGGAGGCAGGCTAACGGCGGCTAACGCTGGAGCTAAAAGCCTGCACACAGTCGACTCTTTCCGTGAAGATGCAACAAGCAACAACTCACCAATATATTTTTTTTCTCAAAAGGTACCTCTTGCAAACCAAAAAGTTAAATTTAAATTCAAGCCATTTGAACCTGAGACGTCCTTTTGATATCATTCGATTGTTTGTATGCATCTGCATTGTGCTCTCCGGGGAGGAATACAGACATGTTACTTCAGGCCTTAATGAGTTATTCCCAGTGATGATTTTTTTTTTTTTTTATCTGAGTGGCAACCCTGCAGAAGTGGTTGTCCCAGACAACATCAAGGTAAACATGGATCAAAAGAAGAGATCATTGACCGACACGTACTGTTGGGAGGAAACCAAAGCTTGATCACATGGGTGAGGCTTTCGATAATAGCAAAGCAGCAGACTCACCTTAGCTGACTGTTAGTGCCACTTGAAAAACTTTACATTTTCACTTATTTTATGAAGATTTACAAGCTAATTATCTGATGCATGGGTTTATCTATATGCTGGAAGGTGTATGTTTTACACAGCAGGCTGCTAAATTGTCTGTATGTTTTCTTCAGAACGGGTTGTTAACAGGTTGAGTAGGAGCAGGAGGAGAAAAAAAAGAGACAGCGAGGGTTAACTTGTCGCAACATGCATTAGAATCTTTATCTGACTGAAAGCAGGCCTGGTGACAGATTAATCTTGCCAGTGTTTTTCCATCTCATTTAAAGTTTACGGTGCCCATCTGAAAATACTCGGGCTGTGGGACAACAGGTTCGGTGAGTTTTTGTGACGCTCCTGTCGTGCTGACGCGACCCAGCCGAAGAAGATGCACATCTGTGCCACAGTTCACCCTGTCACCATATCAGTGTGTGAAAAGGTGATAAGTCTCCAGAAAAATTGTTTGAATCTCTTGCAGGAAAAGCTTCTTTCCCCTTTAACTCTACCCTGATGATTAGAACAATGTCATGACTGTACATTTCGGGCCCTTCGATTTTACATGCAACAACACTTTTATTCTTTTATTATTATTTTCTTTTTCAATTTCTTACTAAATATTTTTTATTTATCTTTCTGATTTTGCATTTCATTGAGGACATAGTGAGTTACTTATATTAGTTTCCTGCACAGTGTAAATTGTGTCCTTGGTGTTAGAGCAGCCTTGAGACTTTAATATTTGAACAAAAAAAAAAAGAAGAAGAAAATTGAATTCTAATTACATTCTTGAATGTTTTTTAAATATTACCCACCATGGCAAGAACAAAAGCCTAATTTACACTACTTAGACATTATAGTACGCAGATGCATTATAACCAAAGAGAGAGAGTGTGGATGCTGCAAAGCATTTGAAGGGTTCCACCAGCAATGCGAAGCCTTGACATTTTAAGGCAGAGCTGAAGGACAAATGCCAGCATATTTTAAGAGACAAAGAGCACCAGCCGAAGTCCTGCACTGGTAGAAACGGTTTGACAAGAATGGCAACTGTGTCAGAATGACAGAAGACTGCCTCCCACACAGAGTCATCTCTTTCTAGCTGGCAATGGTCTAAATCTAAAAAGAAAAAAAAGTTTATAT